>VMDR010002665.1:0-86100 GCA_007922815.1 Macrotus californicus
TGATTTGTCCTATAATATCTGTTTTAAAGTTTTTGTCAAATAATTCCAACATCTGTTCTATCTCATCATTGGTATCTATTGATTGTCTTTTGAGAATTTCATAGTTCTTCAGATGCCAAGTAATTTTGGATTATGTCCTAGAAATTTTGAATATCACTTTATGAGACTCTGGGTCTTATTTGAATCCTAGAGAGATTGTTTATGTTTTTATCTTAGCAGTCACTTGACCTGGTTAAGTTCAAAATGTAAGTTCCAACTCACTTTTTTGTGTGCTGTGGTTATAATGTCAGTTCAAGTTTCAAAAGCTTGAAATGCTATTCAGATCTGTCCTGTGACCTGGTAAGAGGTCTGTTAGCTCAGCTCTCATTGTCTTTGGAGTGCTAATTAGGAGCAGATTTACCAGGCACAGGTTAGAGATCAGCTCAGATGTTCCCAGTTTTATGGGATCCAATTCCTAGACTCTTCCTTCTCTCCTGTGTCTCTAGTACTTTCTGGTGCCTTGGCCCTCCTTTTTTCAGTCCATCAGCCAAAAATCACTCACAGATGTGAGTAAGTCACATCTGGGGTCCAAATGACTTGAGGACAGAAAGGGGGTGGGAGTTTGGAGAGAGGTTTTTGGCTCTGCCTCTTGGCACTGTAGCTACACCAAATGAAAAATAAAAGTTCCCCTTTCTCAGGATTTTGACTTTTGCAGTTTTCTGTGCTGGCTGCTTTGCTGCCACTGCCCCCACCACAAGATCCCGAGGTGAAAGTGAATGGAGAAAAAGAAAAAGGGAAAAAAATACAAAACCCAGGGTGATTCTTCCAACCTCTGAGCTTTAAGAGTTCTCTTTTCTGCTTCTCAAGCCAAAACTAAATGAATTTTTCTGGGTCTCTGTTGGTTCTACAGGGTTGACTTCCAGATTTTGACTGTGTTGAAATCAGGCTGGAGATACCTGAAAAAGAAAAATATGGTAAATTCTCAGTTACTTGGGTGGTACTTCAAATTCTGATATTCTTTCCCAATCTGACTACCGCTGCAGGTGGAAGTGAGGGGCTATAGTGTCATTCTTTGAAGAAACTAACTAGCTACTTGGTGGCAAGTTGATTATTCAACTCCTCAAACCTCAAAGGGGTAGCAATTTTTTCTGACTGCTAACCTCCCTTTTGTAAGTTCCCCAGAAACACAGAACAATCAGACTCCTGGAGGAGCTGTTCCAAAAGCATATTATACAAGGAAAGTAGATCCAAATGGATCAGTGGATAAAATGCAGTGTATGTTGTGCTGTTCTGCTGAGACTCTCACACTTCAGGACTGAAATATCATTCCCCCAGCTGCTAGGATTTTGATAATGGATGGCTCTCAACTGAGTACCTTTCAGGAGTTTGCCCTGGAAAGGCAAGGCAAAGACAGAGAACTTGCCCAAGGCCACAAGGTGTCCCTGCAGTCAGCTTACATCCAGTAACCAGTCAAGGTAGAGGTACCTCATACATGCAAATTGTCTCAGAGTTTGCTTCCTGGGGAACTCACCCTACTATAATAAGGTCTAAGTATGGCATTCTCCTTGTAACAGGGATTGGTTCAGAAATGGGCACATGACTCAGTTTAGGTTAATATAAGGAGACTTATTCTGGGAAATTTTCTGGGCACCAGAGAGAACCATAGGAAAAGATTATCTCTCTTTTAAACTAAACCTGAAAAAGGACTCATATGGTTCCAATTGCTACTGACAAGCATATTTTGACCCCAAGAGCAACCAGCCTTAAAACAAAGTGTATCCTGCGGTTAGCAGAATGATGAGATGGAAAGAACCTGAGCCCCTGAAGACATCATCGAGTCACAAGATTAATGCACCCTGAAGGCCACACCACTTTTAGGTTCCTTATAATATGAGCCAATAAATTTAATTATTTAAAGCAGTCTGAAGGTTTATTTGTTTGTTTGTTTCTGCTACTTGCAGCCAAAACATCT
Source organism: Macrotus californicus (assembly GCA_007922815.1). NCBI lineage: Eukaryota > Metazoa > Chordata > Mammalia > Chiroptera > Phyllostomidae > Macrotus > Macrotus californicus. The sequence goes on from VMDR010002665.1 coordinate 1,952, forward strand.
AACTGGTAAAACATCTAACTGGTAGCTTACTGATTTCCTTCTTTCACTGCTCCTGGAGAAGATTTTCATAAACATTGAAAAGAGCTTGAAAAATTCACAACCTAAGCAATTGGCCAAAATATTAAACCGTGACTAAGTGTAGGCGGTTGATGATTTTTTTTTCTTTTTCCTTCTTTCCTTCCTTCCTTCCTTTCTGTAGGGAACTGAAGAGACTTTTCTTTAACTGAAAAAAAGGGGACCCGTTGAACAAATATATTTTATACACAAAAAATAAAAACACAGCAATATTTGCAACTTGGTTGAGAAAAAATACCTTAAATTCTATTTTTAAGATCAAAGTACAATCTAGGCCATGATCTGAAATTCGGTATATAATTGGAACTTCTGAAAACTCCCTCTGTAATAGACAGGTAGAGACAGACACCTAGTAATTGCAAAGGATATTTATATGTCTGTGGAGGAGGAAGAGAAAGATTTTTGCAAAATTACTTCTGAAGGAAAACGCCTGTGAAAAACAAACAGTTTCAAAAGTGATTCGGTTTGCGATTCAAAAACAACTAATCTTTAAAGCAACCCAAGAAAGTTTCCTATCCCCAAATACATAGTATCTTGACTCAAACTCAGAATGTCAAAAAAACCATGATTTTGGCAGACCAGAATGGAAAGAATTTTCAAGAAGCAAAGTGCTCTCTCCTTTCATAGAGAACGCCATGTTTGTCACGTTTGAAGATTCAAGGATAGGGGAGAACACTCCTCTCATTTTAACTATTATGAGAGTCTCTCACATCTGCTGAATCAACTGTATTCTTTTCTTCCCCAGCACTTGCCATTTCAAGCTATTTTCTCAGGCATCTAAATACAAAATCTAGTGACTCCATCTGTGTGTACAACAGACAAAACACAGGGCTGGATTTAGGAGATGCACTTAAATCTCAGGTCTGCCCACCAACGAGCTGGGTGGCATTGGGCAAATCACTTTGTCTCTCTCGGGCTCATTTCCTCATCTGCAAAATGATCCTTTCTGTCTCCATTATTGTAGGTCCCTGGGGAAATAAGAGGAGCTGTGTAAATGCTGGAGAGGCTGGTGGCAGTGATAACCCAGTTTTCTGTCCTCTCCACTCATCCAACATTTCACAACTCAAAGTCTTAGCCCTATTTAAAGTCTACAGTGTGTTAGTCTGTTACAGGCAAGCTGGAGGGGAAGATTTCTTCACTTATATTCAAGCAAGAAACAACAAATCCTCTTTCAAATCTGCATTCAACCCCCACTTCACTTTTGGTGCCTGAGAGTGAACTCACATCATCACTGCAGATGAAAAATGAAAAACTCTTTTCTGCCTCACATTTTAGAACTGATCCAGAGGTCATGGTGTGGCAAGTATGACTGATTTTGTAGTAAACATAGGTTTAGGTGGTGGTGAATAGGAATTGAACAAACCAGGAGTCCTTTAGAGGCACACGTGTACAAAAATTTACCCTTAGTTCTCTAAGTGCAAACCCAGAGCATCCAGCAAGGTCCTCAGGCTACAGCACCAAAGTCAACCCCATGACCCATAGACCAAGACTAAAAGGGCTGACTCAGAAACACAACTCAACAAGGAAACAGTGACAGGAATGTACAAAGTGCTTTGCAGGACATTTGGCCTAAACATAGCACAGACTCAATAAGAAAGAACAGAAGGAGAAACGAAGGCTGTTCTAAAGTCTAGGGAAGAAATAGCAGGCAAATGCAATGCATTAACCTTGACTCTGACAACATTCTGGAAACAATTTAGAAATTTTATGATCGATTAGGTGTTGCATATCATTGAATTTTGTTTCCTTAGATATGGAAATAGGATTACTGAATAGAAAAGTGACAAATGTCTTTGTGCATTATTCAGAATCATATAGAAGTGAAGTATCACAATACTGACATACCACTTTCAGATGGCTTATAAAAGTGTGTGTGTGTGGATGCTAATAGCTGGTGAATCTAATAGGGCAAGATATGGATGTTAATTATTCAACTTCCAACTTTCCTGGGATTTGAATTTTTTTAATTTAAGAAAGGTATACAATCCAGCCGGATCTGATCAGAGAGCTCATGGAATAGCAGGGGTCTTGTGGCTGCAGGCCCCCAGGATGTTTCCCTTTTCCAGGACCCACTTTGCTTCCTGGACTCATAGCAACAATCATTACTGACACTTGCCACAACCAACTACATAACTTACAACAGCTAAGAAAGGTACAGGGGGAAGTATTATAATCTCCATTTTACAAAGCAGAAAACAAAACTACGTTCAAGTTAGCTAACTTGCGAGAAGTCACTGCAGCAGCCATACTGACACTCCACCCAGATTCTCTGCTTCTGTTTCCTCCACTCCCAATAGCTCACCTGCAACCTTCTTTGAGAGGACAAGCTTTGGCTACCAGAGGCACTTCCCCTGGATGCCATCCTCTGCAGAGTTTATGTCCCTCTGGAGTGGCTCATAGCAATGGTCACCTCACCCATTTCAGGAGACTAGAGAGTCCTTTCGTTTCAGTATTACCCACAGATAAACCCTCCCTTTCATATTGTCATTGTATGTACAAAGTCAACTGCTTGTTCCCGAAATCAAACCACTTCCCTCCCCAACATCCTGATACCCCGACACATGCTTGTCATTTCATCCCACGTCCTCTGGTTGCCATGGATAAGCAGTACTCCAGCATAAAGTCCCATAATTACAGGCTTACACTATATCGAGTTGAATCTTGCAGCCACCAGATGTCTAAACCAAAAACAGGCAAACAGAGGCCTTAAGGTAACACCTGGTCCTTTACTTATTTAGCTCTTACCTATTTCGTGTGACATTCGAGGGATGCCCTTTGTGGGAGAATTTGCAATATTTACTAATTTTTAAATATCATTTGTTTGGAAAGGGCCTTGGAAGTCATTCAACTCTGCTTCTAGTGATAGGAAGCTCCCACTGCAGCCTGACAGCTGGGTCCATCTAAATTGTCATAAAGTCCTTCCTTATGAGGAAAGCAGGTGATCATTAGTGCCTGAACTTTGTGGAATCTATTCTCACTGTTTGGGGATTTCTTGTGCTTCCTTACAGATCTTGGTTGAATTTCAGAACTAAGATTGGCTGAATAACCATGTACTCTGTGAGTTAGGTGCTTGTGTTTAGAGGAGGTGATAATCAAAATGATGTAATTACTGGTACAGCCTAGATGACACAAACTAAGCAGAATGGGCACAGGGAGAGGTACATCCAAGTAGAATCCCAGAGACCTGCCCTCAGCTCTGCCAGGTATGAACCCTGAATTAGGAGAGGTCTGGGGGATCCCTTGACAGGAGAGGACCACTCAGGTGTGGTTCAAGGCAACAGTTATTTGTCATCAGGTACAGAGTATTTCCATATTTCACAATCATCACAGCCATACCTCTGTGGACTGCCTGACCATCAGTTCTGGTTGTGTTTTAATGGCAGAAGTAATAGAAAAAAAATTACATTGAATCATGAAAAGGAGAGGGAGAATGAATGAATGAATACAAATAGAGTCAAAAAGACAGAACTGACACACAGGGACATTTAGTCTGTCTCTCTCTCTTTCTCTCTCTCTCTCTCTCTCTCTTTCTTCCCTCACCCCCACCCCTCTCTCTCTCACATGCACACACACACACAATCAGAAAATGAAGTGAAACTCCACATCTAGGCAACGAGAATTTGTAGTCAAACTCTTTTTGCACTCAGCTTTAAAACTTTAGTTCCCTTCAGGTTATGTTTTAAGCACTTCAGTGAAACGGCTGTTTTGGTGCTTTTTACTGTGGAGGTTTATGGCATTGAACTCAGGAAAATGTGAAACATTATTTATTCACCAAACAAGGAGGAAACTGGTTAAAGCAGGGAGGAGAGCACTAAAGACAAACAATGATATTATTCAACAGAATTCACAAGGGGATAAAGCAACAGTGGGCAAGAAAAGCAAGGTAAAAGATTTCCCTTCCAGGGTACTTAGAAAATTTTCTAAACCCTTGAGCCCGAAAATCATCCTTTGTCAACAGAGTCTACACTGACGGACACCAACACCATAGCCCTTAATCAGCAGCTGCCATGAGCAAAGCAGCACTGAGGGACCAAAAGGAAAAAGAATATTAACTTTGGCAAATTAAATCAAGCTTCCCAATATAAATTAATAAAGAGTTGTAGTGAGGACTTCTGGCCAAGATGGAGGCATAGGTAGACACACTATGCCTTCTCACACAACCAAAAGAAAGACAACAACAAATTTAAAAACAAAAAAACAACCAGAACTGACAGAAAATAGAACTGTATGGAAGTCCGAGAACCAAGGAGTTAAAGAAAAAACATTCATCCAGACCGGTAGGAAGGGCGGAGACCGGCAGCTGGGTGGAAGAGGACTCGCAGCAAGGCAGCTGGCGGACTGGGGCAGGCAAGACATGGCTGGCAGACTGAGTGAGGTGGCAGCTGGCGGATCAAGCAATCCCACACCCACATGTGGATAAACTGGGAGGAACAACTGGGGAGCAAGACAGACCATGCAACCCAGGGTCCCAGCATGGGGAAATAAAGCCTCAAAGCCTCTGATTGAAAACTCCTGTGGGGGTTGAGGTGGCCGCAGTGGGAGTAACTTCCAGCCTCACTGGAGAGTTCATTGGAAAGACCTACAGGTCCTAGAACATACACAATCTCAACCACCCACCCAGGAATCAGCACCAGAAGGGCCCAATTTGATTGTGGGTAGCGGGGGAAGTCACTGAAAACTGGGAGAGAGAGGAACAAGCGGCATTGTTTCCTCTCGGACCCCTCCCCACATACAGCATCACAACGCAGCAACCTGGTTGCCCCGCCCTGGTGAGCCCCTAAGGCTCCGCCCCTTACTACACAACAGGTGCGCCAAGACAAAAAAAAAATGGCCCAAGTGAATTGGTTGAATTTGGTCACAAATTAGATGAACAAATGAAGGATACAATAAGGGAAATGAAGGAAAATGTACAGGGAACCAACAGTGATGGGAAGGAAACCAAGACTCAAATCAGTGGTGTGGACCAGAAGAAAGAAAGAAACATTCAACCACAACACAATGAAGAAATTCAAAAAATGAAGGAGAGGCTTAGGAACCTCCAGGACATCTTTAAACGTTCCAACATCCAACTCATAGGGGTGCCAGAAGGAGAAGAGGAAGAGAAAGAAATTGAAAACTTATTTGAACAAATAATGGAGATCTTCCCCAATCTGGCAAAGGAAATAGACTTCCAGGGAGTCCAGGAAGCTCAGAGAGTCCCAAAGAAGTTGGACCCAGGGAGGAACACACCAAGGCACATAATAATTACATTACCCAAGGTGAAAGATAAAGAGAGAATCTTAAAAGCAGCAAGAGAAAAGGAGACAGTAACCTACAAAGGAGTGCCCATCAGACTGTCAGCTGATTTCTCAAAAGAAACCTTACAGGCAAGAAGGAGCTGGCAAGAAGTATTCCAAGTCATGAAAGCCAAGGACCTACATCCAAGATTACTCTATCCAGCAAAGCTCTCATTTAGAATGGAAGGGCAGATGAAGTGCTTCCCAGATAAGGTCCAGTTCAAGGAGTTCATCATCACCAAGCCCTTATTATATGTAATGTTAAAGGGACTTTTCTAAGAAAAAGATAAAAAAATATGAACAGTAAAATGACAACAAACTCACAGTTATTAACAACTGAACCTAAAACAAAAACAAAGCAAAGAACTAGAACAGGAACAGAATCACAGAAATGGAGATCACATGGAGGGTTATCATCAGGGGAGTGGGTGGGGAGAGAGGGGCAAACGATACAGGGAATAAGAAGCATAAATGGTAGGTACAAAATAGACAGGGGAGGTTAAGAATAGTATAGGAAATGTAGAAGCCAAAAAACTTCTACATATGACTCATGGACATGAACTAAAGAGGGGGAATGTGGGTGGGAGGGGGTGTGCAGGGAAGAGGGGAATAAAGGGGGGAAGATGGGACAACTGTAATAGCATAATCAATAAAATATATTTAAAAATTTTTTTAAAAAAGAAGAGGAAAGGAAAGGAAAGGGCAGCATAAAAAAAAAAAGAGTTGTAGTTTGTCACTCACTCATAGGCAATTTAAAATCCATATACATTAAAAGATTAGGTTAACTAAAGCAGAATGACCTTTCTGGACTTGAGGTGGAAAACTGCTGCAGATTGCAGGTGGGGCTTTGCAGCCCCCCAGACCACACAGAATGCAGACCCACCCACAGTAACGCCTCTCTTCTGTGACCTTTTATCACACCAGCCGTTTGCGTGGATCTAAGGTTTATCTCTAACAGAACTTGTCACCAGAAAGGATTTTCCTGATTTGATTATGGTGCTAGTACGGCGAGAAAAAATAACTGTTACAAAAGGTGATTGTTTTTCCTTAGGACCTCTGAGGCAGGAATAATACCACGTATAGGTATCAAAATGGGTAGTTCGGGTGACCATATTATCAGAGATTAACCTAAACAAATGCAACTGTGCCCATAGCTGCATGTGTCAATAGACAACCTGGGCAAGAGTAGGGAAAACAGCCATGAACTTATGGTGAAACATGGGAGTGCTTGACCTTCTAGCCTTCTCTTCCTTTCAGGAAAGGGAGGCTTGTGCACGAGGAAGCAAATCAATTGTCAGAGCAAACTAAAGCCAGGGTCAGAAGAAAGGTGAAGAATGTTCACACTTGACTCCCACTTCTAAGACACGGAGGTTGTGCCAATACTAACACAGAAAGGCAAAAGCTGATGACTGACTTTTAGGGAAACCCTTCACAGCCCTGTGATACTGAGCTGGTTGGACTGGAACCTGCCACAGTGTCACTCTCGAGGCTGGGGCGCTGCTACGGTGGAACACAGCTGCTCTGATTTGACACTACATCCAAGTCTTAATAGGAAGATATGCAGCTAACGCAGTCATTTCCGATATTTTAATTGCATATATTTAAGTACTCACAACTTTCAATTTGTGTAGATAAGAGGAAACAGTAGTTAGTTACACAAGTAACTTGGACTTTAGAGAGGATGTTTCTTACAAGCTCAAGTGCGTTAGCATATGCTTGGAAATTTAAGTTTAGATACTCAAATTGCCATGAGAATTATTAATATTTGTAGGTAATATTTATTCGGTAGATACTATGTTGAGAAAAACTCTGAACATAATCAAAATCTGTTCCAGAAATTCAGTATTTCACTTTGGACTGGAAAGAACTCTTTTAAATTATAGGTCCTAAAGAACTACTCCAGGGCTCATCAGCATTTGTTTGTTTTTCTTGAAGAAACATCAATATCTTAGCTGTTGATTTCTCATTATTTCTTCAAGTCTCACCAACCCTGGGAAGTCATTTCCCCTGACCGTCTGAGACAATGGTAATTTCTCCTTGCCTGAATTTCTGTAGTACTTGTATTTATAGCAAAGTATTCCCAGTGTGAGATCATCTTTATGTTTGTGCATGCTTGTTTCTCTGGCGAATGGGTCAGTTCGTCAAGGACAAATACATGTTGTGTTCATCGTTGTATCCTCCACAGCTCCCAGCATGGTGCCTGGTGCATAGAAGATATCTATTGGACAATGGATTGATTGACGTTAGTGGGGCTCCCGGCCATAGACCACAGAGAAATAAAAAGCAGAGAGGTGGAAGACAAGAAAAGGAATGAGAGGGGAGAGAAGAGGAGAAAAGGTGTACATGGGGAAATCTGATGCAGCATCTGGGATGCTGTCTCAGGGGTCCAGTTAGTGGCATTAATGGACAGAAGGCCTAATCCAGTCCGAGGCGATCCCCTAAATCCAGAGAGATATGACTACAAAACAACCCAAGAAATGCCTACCTAACTGATAATAAGTCAAAGGAGTTAACTTAGTCAAAACCTGCTCTCAGCACTTTTCAGATGTCTGTTGAAACAAGGCATTGCTGATTTCTCAAGTACATATCAATGGAATTTTCATGCCAGCCTTTATCAACATGAAGGTTCATTCTCATCCAGGTTATTGATTAGACCAAGAATCAGCATTTTTCTCATATAAGCAGGTTTACATCTTTGCTGAAGTGCTCCTAATACCATATGTGGTTAAGCTGCCTGATTGGGTAACTGGAGAGGCTCTGCAAGAACGGACAGCCATGCTCCATCCACTTCTTCCTGCTTAGTCTGAAATTCTCCCTTGCCAGAGATAAACCCAGAGTTACTGGTTCTACAAAAATAAAATGCAACATCCTGGGAAACCTAGAATATTTGTCATATTTTCAGATATCAGACAATTCCCTCAAGAAAGATTCTTATGGTCTGGCATGACAAGGATGTAATAAATTCTGATGAATTACATCTGAAAAGTCCCAATTGCTGAGATGCCTTATATCCCTTTAAGATCTTCAGTGGCTACGAGCTTGGGGTCTATCCTTGCCCTCTGCTTCTTAAGGTTTCCTGGAGTTGCTCACCTGCAAAGAGGAAAAAACTGTGCTGCTTGTTTTTCTTACTTGATGTCCAGCATGAGGTCTGGCACCGCTGACTCCTGGCTTGATCTCAAGCCTGAGCTTTACAGAAAAACATACAGACAAATACATTGTTATCACATTTGGTTTTGCAGTCCAGTGGGGGTGCAACCGTGTCCCTCGGATCTTTGGAGCCAAAATCCTTGGGTCCTAATCAGTTCCTGAGCAGTAGGAGGGAGGACGAGGAAGGAAGGGGACAGGAAAGAAAGGCTGACGTCAGAATGTGGTCAGGAACCAGTCCCAGTCATAATTATAGCCGCAGAAAGGTGGTGGCAATTTTACACTATATTCAGTGTCTTACAAAACTTACTTTTTGTTAGATTTTAATAAAAGGTTCAGTTCATTTTTTTAAATGGCAAGATTAATAAACAACATATGATTTGAAGGACATTTATAACTAAATTAAATGTTATGATTTAAAGTGTGAAATTCTCTAGAATTTTAATGTACACATGGAAGATCAGGTGCGCATTAAAAAATTAGATAAATTAAATAAAATAAATTACACAAATTATGCATCAATTAACAAAGATTTAAATTACATTATACAAAGATTTCCAACCATAATGGACTAAAATTAGAAATAAAAAAGATCGAATGGATAAATAGTAATGGAAAAAATACAACAAAATTTAAAAATTAACAATTTTTCAAAAAAGGGAAGAAAATTTCAAAAAAAGGAAGGAAACTCCATACATGTGGAGATTAAGTATTATAGTCCTACAGAAATCAAAAGAAAAATTAAAAAGTGCTCTGAGATGAACGAAAATGAAACACACCAAAAATGGGATGTAGCGAAGCCTGTGTTTAGAGGGAAACTGGTAGCTGCAAATGTATTAAGTCAACAACCTAATATTTTAACTAAGGAAACTAGAAAAATAAGAGCAAACTAAGCCTAAAGCAAGCAAAAAGAAGATAGCGAAGAGGGTAATAGAAATAAATAATATAGAGAAGAGAAAAATAATAGAAAAAAATTGTTCATTGATTCTTCTTTTTAAAAATCCACAAAATTGACAGACCATTAGATAGACTGATCAAGAAAAAAGACCCCTCAAATTAAATACTCAAATCTGGAATGAAAGAGGGGACATTACTACCAACTTTATAAAAAAAATTTTTAAAGTATAACTAAATACTATGAACAATTGTATGTCAACAAATCAACAGATAACCTAGATGAAATGACACATTTCTAGTAAGACACAAACTACTGAAACTAATTCAATAAAAAAAAATAGAAAATCTGAATAGACTTTTAAGAAGTAAAGATTAGATTGAATTTATAATATAAAATCTTCCCATGAAGAAAAGTCCAGGCCCAGATAGCTTCACTGGTTAGTTCTCCCAAATGTTTAAAGAGAAATTAACACCAATCCTTTGCAAACTCTTCTGAAAAATAAAAGAGGGAAGAAAACTTCTCAATTTGATCTAAAAGGTCAATATTACCCAGATATCTCAACCAGACAAAAACATGACAAAATAAGAAAACTACAAACCAATATCCTTTATAAATATAGACATAAAAATTCTCAACAAAATACTATCAGACAGAATTCAAAAAGAATTATATGCCATGACCATGTAAGATTTATCACACTCTTTTTAAGGCCTGAGTTGATAGGCACAATGAAAGTGTAACTCTCTGGAGGTTGGTTCTGTGACAGATTGAAGGGCAAATTCTGAAATAATAAAATCAGGTTAATCTTCTATTAATAATTCTGAGGAAAACGAGATTAAGTTTCTCAGAGCATTCCTGGCCTATTTTAAGCTTCTCAACCTGAAAGCCTCTCAGCTAAGTGAAATCCAGGCTCACAATTTTGTAAAAACACGAGCCTATGGAAGAGGTACAAAGGTGTTAGTAATCAAAACAGGGCTGTTCTTTACCCACCAGCTCTATGATCTTGAGCAAGACACTTAGACTCTCAAATCCTCAGCTGCCCTTTCTGCAAAAAGACAACAAAAGTATTTGTAGGGTTGTTATGACAATCAAATGAGATTTCAGAGGTTGGTATACAATGCTAGGCACATGGAAAGGATTTGATGGATGTTACAGGAAGCTACCGACTGCCCTGAAATCTATGTTAACTATTCTGCCAAGGAAAGGGGGAGCTTGGTCATACTAATGTCGGTCACCCTTACCTATCAGGCTGGTGCCCTTTCATGGGAGTGAATGGGGCCTCAGCTCCCCACAGAAACGGCCCTTGAGCTCCAGTTACTATCTACCACTTCTTCTGCCACCTCCCTGTCAATGATTCTAGGAACAGGCTGTGGCTTCCCTCTCTCCCATTGTCCTACAAGGAAGCCCCAGTCCTAGGCTTGCATCACCCACCACCATTTCACCAACGACTATCTCTCCAGAACTTGTTTTGCAAACTTTGGAGAGTAGATTCTTACCTTGTTTCTTCCTCCATAAAATGAGAAATTATACCACAGTGCAACCAAGAGTCTTGCCAAAGGTGTGTTCTTTCCAGTCCACCCTGCCTCCCATTCAAAAAAGATAAAAATGTGAAGCTATTGAGTCAGTGAAGCTATTATCCAGACGGACATGGCCATCCTGAACTAGACAGAGTGCTTCATCTCTCTGTGCCTTGTTTTCCTCAACTTTGAAAGGCTGCTGTGAGAAATAAAATGGTTAGGATAAAGTGTCGACCACAGGGCTTGCCACATAGAAGGTCCTCCTAAAATTCTTACCTTTCTTATAATTTAAAAAATGTGTGTATTATTTATCTTTTTTTCTTAAAAAACATAGCTATAAATATGTAGCTGTTGTTTCACACAAACGGCCAAACTCTTACAAATTTTAGGATTTCTGATGGGAAAAAAAAAGAGCACATTACAGAACAAAAGGTAACTTTGCTTAGAAACATAAATTGAAACATTAATAATTATAACAGTAGCATAAGGAAAAACTCCAGAGTCATTTGTAAACACAACCTTCAGCCTGACAAAATCCCCAGGAAACTCATCCTTGTGGAAAGCAAGGGAGTGACTCAAAGGTAACAGTAAAAATGCAAAAAACATTTAGTAGCCTTTGGAGCAGCAATGCAAAGGTGTCACTGACCCAGGAGGTGGCCTGTTCTGTCTCTGGAGCACTGGACTCTGGACCTATCTCCAACCAAATGGAATTCTCATTTTTCTACAAGAGCTTTGAGGCAGTCTAACCTATAAACTTCTTTTTAAATAATTATTGAATCTACTACAGAGTGTTTTAGATTTACTAGGCAGCGTGACCCACACGTGTTCCTGGGGTAGCACAGCACACTGTGATTCTCTGGCTTCTAAAGCCCTCACAATACCCCGGCACCATGACACAAGCATTCTGACATCTCCCTGCTGTGCTGGGGGGAAGGCCGGGAACAGTTCTGTCCAATATGTGATGTTCAAGAAACAACATTTCTTTTTAACATTTTGAGGCATATTGTTGAAGACATGGGGGAGCAGCTGCCGATATCCCTGTGTGGGGTCATCCCTCAATATGGAATCAGCCTTTTTTTTTTTTTTTTTGAGAAGAGCAAGCCCCTCCCAGAGAAATCAACCTGGGGAAAATCAATTACCCCACCCTGGGGGATGCCACTCACCCCACCATCTGGAATCCCACTCACCCCACCCTGCATCTTTTTTCCCCCACTCTGCATCTTAACCCCTGCTAAGGATGTTACCAGGGAGACCAGAGTCAGGGGATTCCCCTCCTCAGTTCTTGCTTTGCTTGCAAGAGAATCAGGCAAAATACAAACACATATAGTGGAAATAAGATAGCAAGTTTATTTCTGAAAAACACTTGAGCACAAAACTACAGGCAGGCACCCAGATAGTCTGAACGCCCCACGTGTAGAGAAAATAAAGTTGTTAGTAAGTTTGTTCTGTACACTTGAGCCTGAAGCTGCAAGTGGGCACCCAGCTAATCTGAGTGTACTGACTGCTGGGCGTCAGAGGTTATATCCTTTAGCCATCTTTTAGGTACCCCTCCTCCTCCCCTCTCCTGACCTTGGGATTTATATACAGTTTAAAGGCTTTCTTTCCCAGCTAGTGGAAATGATACACACAGAATTCCAGGGCCCCCACCCTCTTCCTGCTCTATCACAGTCTTGCTTGTAATGTTTGGAACCTCACGGTCTCACCAGACCAGGCTCACGACTGCTGAGTTAGTGGGTTGTATGCCTCCCTTTAGCATCTAGCCTCCCATTTTAAGTTCTTCATTAGATTAAATAAAGCAGGAAACTTGCTTTATTCCCCCTCTGGCCGCTCATTCCTGGCTGCTACCTAAAAAGGAGACAGCATCATAGGCAGACTCAAGGGGTGTCATGGCCTGGCTTTGGGGCACGTCCCTTCCTTACCCTTTCCCAGGAACCAGACTGGCCCTTTCCCCTCAACCAGAGAGCCTATAGAAACCCCTCCTGGTTTCTAGCAGGCCTAAACTCTGGGCTCCGGAGGGCCCACCCACTTACCTACTAGGTGTTCTGCCCTGCCATATTGAGGAAAATAATCTGGGACAGACTCAGATGTAGGGGGGAACACCCACCATCTCCCCTGGAATCAGAATGGTACCTCCCCACCATGGGAGATCCAGGTGCCCAATCCTCCCAAATCTTCCAGAAGCCCTTTCAGAAGCAGTTCAGTGACTAAGACTGACACCAGGATGGCAAGCAGAAGCAGGTGGAGGCAGGCAGAGGCAGATCCAACATGATAGATCCTGTGCTGGTAAAAGCCGGCCTTGCAGTGCAGTTTGGCCCCTCCTATGTGCAGCCAAACCTGGCAGAGACAGCCACAAATTGTGGATTGCTTGTAACTTTGAATAGGCTGCTGAGGGCCAGATGTGAACAGCATATGACATTAGCTTACACCAGCTTCAGACAACCTCAAAGCCGTATCTAGATAGAGATCCCAACAAGCAGGTATCAAACTCTATGAGATGAATTCTACTTTGTTCTTTTTCATTATTTTCCTTTCTCCTAACTTTTATTTTTTCTTTTTTCCTCTATTTTTCTTCCATATCTTTTATTTTACTCTTTTTCTTATTCTTTTTTCTTTCCTTTTTTTATTTTTTTATTCTTCCTCTTTGTTCTTTTTTGCTGTTTTTCTCGTTCTATTCTTTATTCTTAATGTTTCTCTTCCTTCTCTCCTCTCATAATCTTTTTTCTTTCTTTTTGTCTTCTTGTATTCTTTTTCTTTTACTACTTTTTCTCTTTTGTTGTTATTTTTGTTGTGAATTTTGGTGTGTGTGTGTGTGTGATTTTGTTTTGTTCTGTCAGCACCTGTACAACAGCTTTCAAGACGTGTTTGGGGTTGAGCCTCTCAGTCAGCCAGCTGGAGGGGAAATCCCACCGAGGAACAGGCTAACAACAATCAAGACCCAATTACAACAGGAGAGGTCACATAACCCACCCAATGGACATGCCTGGAGTATCCACTTCAGGAGGTCAAGGAGACTGCACCACTGGGTCCCACAGGATACCTCACACATGAGGCCACCCCACAAAGACTGAGAGTCAAAGCAGATCTATCTAATACACAGAAAAAAAGCCACAAAGAGACAACTAATATAGGGAGACAAAGAAAGACATGAAATGAAAGAAAAGGAGGAATCTCCAGATATTGAGATGAAATGAAATTGAGGCAAGCAGTATTGTAATGCGGTATAGGCTGGGAGGCCCCAGGGCCCTCCAAAGGGGGAATTTGTAATGGTGTCTAGAACTTGGGGTGTCCAGGACTATAGGATATCCCCATAAACCTGGCTCGGGGAAGGGAGACATGAAGCAGGGCCATTGGGAGTTATTTTGCATATCAATAACAGCAGACTAGTCTTCCAGCCTGAGTGGAGCCAGAAGGTGTGCACGACTTTGACCCACCGTGTAACAGGGAGGCAGGACCCCTCACCACACCTGCCTAGAGCTTGGAGGTAGATGGTTTGCTCCACATCAGAGGGCCAAGTCTGCCCAGACTAACTATGGCAGCCAAGAAAAGCAGAAAATACGGGAGTGCTGGCAGGTGTAGCCGATTGTGAGAGGAGTCGGAAGTGGGGTTATGGAGGAGGTTCCAGGCTGGGATTTACACTAAAGGCGGGCCACCACGAGGGACGAGAGAAAATGCATGAGAGACAACGCAGGACTAGATGGGAGGACAATGCGAGACTAAGCAGGAAGAAAAGGGGTCAAAGGACTCTTGCTGGTGGGCCATGAGGAGGTGCTGTGTGTTTTTGGATTAAGAACTGGAGATCCCAGCTGTGGAGACACAGCTGATGGTGCTGGGGACTGCGGGAGACCTGCCCAGTGAGCACAGATTACTGGGAGCAACCGGGAGTCTAGCTGAGCCATGAACTTCTATTTCTTTTCCTGAGATACAGTGCCCCTGACTGGCCTGACTGGGCAAAGGGGGGAAGGCAGGACTGTGTGTGCGTGTGTTTGTGGGTGTTTTAAATGTACTTTGGGATTTTAACGGTGACATACCTCCATTACTCTAAACCTGTATAACTTTTGAATAAATAGTTCCTTTCCTTTTTACCAAACTCTGGCATTGAGAGCAATAATTCCTAAAACCTGGTAGTGAGCAAGAAGAACCATAGTACAGAAAGACCCTGGGGGAGGGGGCTCGTTTTGGTAACCGTATCTGGGCCCCCGCAATGGGTTCCTTTTGGTAAACAGTATCAGACATAGAGTTCAAAGTAATGGTTATAAGGATGATCAAGAAACTTAGTGAGAACTATGAGGAATTTTATGGGAGCCACAAGGAACTTAGTGGGAACTACATCAGCATGAAAAAGGACATGGAAACTATGAATAAAAACGAGTCAAAAATGAAGAATACACTAGAAGGAATTAAATGTAGGCTAGATGGAACAGATTGAGTCAGTGATTTAGAAGACAAGGTGGAAAATGAACACCCAATCAGAGCAACAAAGAGAAAAAAGACTTGAAAGGAATGAGGACAGCTTAAGGCACAGGTGGCAAACACCAGGCCCGTGGGCTGAATCCAGCCCTCCACCTTGTTTTATCCGGCCTGGCACCTTGTTTCTACCTGGTGTCAGCACCAAGCTCCTTGCCCCTAGTTAGGGAGTAGTTACATTTATACAGTCCCAAAATTCCATTCGGCCCTTTGAAGGCAACCTCAAGGCTGATGTGGCCCCCGGTGAAAATGAGTTTGACACCCTGGTTTAAGGGAACTTTGGCATAACATGAGTGGCTGTGACAGAGGCTGCAGACTGAACTTCTGTCTGCCCCAGGTGGTGAAGTGGGTGGGTCTGAGGTGAGGAACCAGAGTGGATGAGTGGGCAAAAGGGCCCATCCCCTCACACCCTATCTGTTCTAAGTGTCCCAGCTCACTCTATGAGGTCTGGCTTATGAAAGGGGCAGATATACATCGACTGTCCCGAGGTGACCTCCAGACTTCGGCAAAAACTGTGAGACAGGATGCCAAGCTTCTTGAGCCTCCTCAGAAAAACCCAGACCCAGAACCTCTCCTGTCAGAGATGCTAGAATGGGGTGGGGAGCAGGATATAAACATTGTGAGTGGGCAGAGAACCTGTGGGAAACAGTTACATGTATAAAAAGGGGGTAAAACCTGTTCACCTGTGGAATCTTGGACAATTGATTTAACACACGGAACCCCAATGTTATTACTATGAAAGGGGAATAATAACATCCATGCCTTCACACTTTTGTAAGGACTTAGTGCTTTAATACGAGTGTTAGAGTTCAGTTGTATTCAAAGTCTGTCTGCTACATGCTGGTTAAATGCTCTTGGACAAATTATTTGGCCAGGTTATATATCACATTAAGTTTTCTCTCCTGTAAGACAAAAATACACGGTGAACAGTGGAACCCAAGTGTGGCAAGATGCCTGTGGACAAACTGATTTCCCCTGTTTTCATGTCAAAGCAGGTCTCAGATTTTTAGTTCAGTTCACCTAAATAAATGTAATGTCTCAGCACATTTAAAGAAACATGGACATCTTATTGAATACTTGTGTTAAGAAATAGAATAAGTTCACATCACAGAAGAAACTTTAACAAATTATTTGTGAGACAGTTCCAGTGGTATGCTGGTAAATGTGCAACAGCTGACTCTCAAAAGAAAGCACGCATTTACACACAGATACATATTTATTACAAATTTTACCAATATGAAGGACTAATACAAAGGCATGCAATTTATAAATACAGTGAAATAAGCAATAATCTTTATTTCACACACGATTCAACTGCTCTGGGTTGGTTCTCACAAAACACTTTCATTGATTTTTCAGAACTTTTTTATCCATAGCTAACTGCAGTTCCAGTTCTACTGTGATTTGACAAATGAAGTTGAGTCTTATTTTCCAATAAATTGATTGTTATTAAATCTGAACTATTATTAAATGTGATCTGCTATTAAATGTGAGAGCAGGGTAGAACAGTTGATGGGAGGTGTGAGGGAGGAAAAAACATTTTCTAACTGGGCAGGTCATGGTGGGTAGTCCGGCCCCCGCATATAACTTCTTCAGTAAAATGCTTATCTTTGGACTCTTCCAGTCAAGATGGCAGAGGAGGTCAACGCTGTGCTTGTCTCCTGTCGTGACTACTTCAAATTTACAACTAAACTACAGAAAAACAGTCACTGAGAACCGCCTAAAGACTAGGTGAACATGAGTCCTATGACAAAGAATATGCAGAAAAATCCATGTCGAGGCTGGTAGGAAACTGGAGATGCAGGGTGGGTGGACCCCACATCCACGTGTGGCAGTTATGAAATGGGAGGGATTACTCGGCTACCAAGGTCCCCACCCCCTAAGGCGGGAGATGTGCCAGCCCCATACCAGGCTCCATAGCTCAGGGAAATGCAAATTAAACCAAAATGAGATGCTACTTCTCAAACAGCCTTGGGATAAATGAGATACTATTTTCCAAATAGCTATTATCAAAAAACAGAAAACCCGTGATGAGGAAGATGTGGGGAATTAGAATTCTGTGCCCTGCCCGTGGGAGTGTTATATAGTTCGATCACCTGCAGAATGGCAATTCCTCAACAAAATAAATGGAACCACCATATGATTCACCAATTTTACTTCTGAGTATATATCCCCCAGAAATGTGTTAACCTAAAAATGAAGGCCAAAGTGAGAAGCAACAAGCATTTATTTGAGACCCAATAAAATAGGTATTCAGCAAGCACTGATTTAGGCAGAAATCCAAATAGTGTTCCGGTTAGGAGGTGAAGGTAAGGGGTATTTATGAGCAAGGGAAGGGAAATCATTTTATCAGTAGAAGGAAGGCATTTCTATCAGTGCAAATAAACTAGCATAGTGATGCTAATTCTAAAGAAATTTTTTAATCTTTAGTTCAAAAGTCGTAATACTGGCTTTCTTGTTATCTTTGCAAACAAGGGTTTGGGATGCAGTGTTGCTTTAGGCCCAGTCCCAAGGTTGATATTGTGCCCAGTTTTGACATTCCAGAGGTTGGAGGAGTAAGACATACAAGGCAGTTTCTATGCACAGAAGCTCTGACCCCATTTTGGAGTGGTTTTGTTCATATTATTGTAGTAGTGGGAAATTGTAACCTACCCTGCCATTCTTCTGACATTGTTTCTATAAATGCTGACTCTGACTAATTTGTGACTTGTAGAGGAACAGCATGTTTGTATAAGAATCCTAGGAACTAACTTCAAAAGATACAGACTCTGACCTTCAGGCATCCCAGCTCTGAGAGCTTTGCTGACCTTCAACGATGGAGCCAGGATAACATGAAGCTGAGATGACATGAAGCCAGGATGACTAAACCAGGATGATGCACATGGGACCATCACTCGCCTTACCTGAATGGACTGTGTTCATCTGCACATAGAGAACTTTGCAACATCCTCCCTTGATCTTCTCTTTGTTCTGTTCCCCTCTCCCTCCTTATAAAAACCTCTGCCTGCACTGAGATGCAGAGATGGTCTTTTGAGCCATGAGTCCCCCCTCTTTCAGATGGTCAGTATCTGAATAAACCACTTTTCTTTACTTTAGCACCTGCCTATCAAGCATTGTTTTCAAAGAGGTAGGCAGCTGGACCTGCACTTGGTTACAGGTTTTGGTGACACAGCCGGGACAATGTGGACTCTGGTAAGGCCTGGAGTGCCTGGGCTGGAGTCCCAGCCAACTTCCATTCAGTTACATCATTTTTCACAACTGAAAGCACAGACTGTGCAACGATGCAGAAACTTCTTTTGTTTAATATGACTCTTTCTGCTTTATGTTTGTTCACTCCCTTCCTTAATCATTAAGTCCTTAGGATATCAGATGCTGGTCAGCATCAAACTCTTAAGAACAAAGCCTCAAGTCAGTTGACCACGGAAACAGAGTTTTGCTCAAACTAAAGATAACATCTTTTTGTAAGTGGTTCAGCCCCAGGCTCACACCACACTCATGACCTACCACACTCATGAAACTAGACAGAAAGATGCCATGGTTGATATAAAGACCTAATAAAATGATCACCTACTCTCTACCCTGGCCCAACCAGTAGAGCCAAGGACTGCAGCTTGCTCAGTCACCATGATCAGTAATTCTTCCCACATACACTCCATCCAGGAGCCAGGTCTCTGAGCACAAGCTCAACTGTGACTCCAGGCTTCCTGCCATTTTCTTTAAGAACAGCAACAACAATTTGACTTTCTTTGATCTAAACTCTTCTCACATTTGATTGGGCTTTGATGCGCACAGGCAAATGAACCCCTTTAGCTCAGTAACAACTTAAAAAGACACTTGTATACCGCGTTCAACTAGCATTATTCACAATAGCCAAAAAGCGAAAAAAAAACAATGTTCATTGATCTATTAATGGGTAAACACCCTTCTCCTTCCCTTCCCAAAGTGTCTAGATCACTTTTTAAAAATTATAATTGATATATAATATTATATTAGTGGACAGCACAGTGATTAGATATTTATGTATCTTACAAAGTGATCACCACCATAAGGCTGGCACACATCGGACACCAGACATCGTTATTACGATGTTATTGACTATATTCCTTATGCTGTGCTACATCCCCATGACCCGCTTTGTAACTGTGGTTTGCACTTCTTATTAATCCCTTTCACCTTCTTCACCCACCCACCCCAATCCAGCAACCAAAGCCGCTAGACTATTGATTGCGCTAAGAAATCAACCTGTTAAACAGAGGGAAATACTGCCATTTAAAATTAGATTATAATGATGACTTGTTTATTGTAGTGATTTGTTTATTGTACTCATATTATCCTTCTTGTCAAAAGCTTTTCTTTAAAAGATGTGTGCACCATCCTCAACACATTAGACCCTCAAAAATAGGACAAAAAGGAAAAAATGCCTGAAAAAGCAACAGAAGGCCGCAGCATGCACTCATAGCTACTAATCGTGCTCCTCATGGCTCGTTTTAGCTCCCCATAGCTGTCTACGCACCATTGCTGTGTTATCGCTAGGGTTTTAATAGTAAATAAACGTGGACTGGATTTGGATTATTTGTTAGCTTCTAAAATTCCACGTCTAAACAGAGTGGACTTAGTGAATTCTCACAATGACTGGAAAGAGAGCGGCTGGTTACCTCTCACAATCCGTGTTTGGTCCCCAAAGCACAAAACGCAAATCGTGTCTCTCTCCTTCCTCTGGATCTCTCTTTATTCTTCTCCCCACCCTACACCTCCCATGTCGCCCACCTTTCTTTCCACCTCCTTTCTTACCCTCTTCCGCTCTTTCCAGGGACTAGCTCGCACAATCCGCCACAAGTCCAGCACAAACTGTGCGATTTCTCTTTAGAAAAATTCGTTTCTCAAAAGAAGCGAGAATCAGCCAGGTGGTAGACGCAGGGTGGACCCTCCAACTCCGCCAGCAGTGGGATTGCGGGCGCCCAAGCTCTTGGTCCGGGATCGTGGCGGGTGCTCGCTTCTCGCCCGAACAACTTTCCCACTGTTCCTCCGGGAGCGGGTGCCAGCCACCAGCGCCGCCCCGGGCGCCCCGGGTGCCAGGGTCGGATCGGGTGACCGACTAAGTGCGCTTGGCCGGCCGCGAGGATGGACTCCAGGCTGAAAGACCGCCCGCCCCGTCCCCGTCCCGCCCCGGTCCCGCCCCGCTCGCCTGGGCGCCCCACTCCTCCGCTAGCCTGCATTCGCCGCCGCTCACCGCCGCTCGCTCGGCTTGCCAGCACTTGCGCCCACTCTACGCGCCGCAGCTATGTGTCGCCGAGCCTCACCGGCGTTAGCGCCGCGGCTCCTAGCGCTGGGCGCGCTGCTGTGGCAGGCGGCCGGCGCCTGGGAACTCACCATCCTGCACACTAACGATGTGCACAGCCGGCTGGAGCAGACCAGCGAGGACTCAAGCAAGTGCGTGAACGCCAGCCGCTGCGTGGGCGGCGTAGCCAGGCTGTACACCCAAGTGCAGCGGATCCGCGCGGCCGAGCCCCACGTGTTACTGCTCGACGCTGGCGACCAGTACCAGGGCACCATCTGGTTCACCGTGTACAAGGGAGCTGAGGTGGCGCACTTCATGAACGCCCTGGGCTACGATGCCATGGTAAGCCGGTGGCTAGCACTGAGGCTCGGGAGCTGGGGGGTAGGAGTCCGGACGGAGAGAGAAGGCGGGGTGCAGGAGGAGCCCATTGCATGGTGCGAGGACCCGGGAGAGACGTGGGGAGAAAGCGAGACTCTGGTCAGGGTGCCAGGTAGATGCAGATGCAGATGCAGAAGCCTCTTGGATGACTGGTCTTAAACGTATTGAAAGTTGGGCCTCCACCAAGAGACGCCGTGTTTAGAGGAGCAGGACCCAGCCCTGCCCGTGAGACAGCTCAGCTGGGCTGTGCAGATTGACAGCTCTCTAGTACCAGGGACCCAAGTAGACTCGCCACGCATCTCGATCATTTTCGGCTCCAGCTATTTAAGACTGCTTTACCTCGATTTTATTGGAAGGGAAACTCAGAGTCAAAGGGGCCGAGTACATTATCCAGGGCACCAGCCCCAAAAGACGGAGACCGGATAAATGTGGATTCCAAAGCCATTTGACTCTGGAGCTTGACCTTAAATTCACAGCCTTGGGTTAGATTCCCTGCTCAGCTACCTTAAGTGTGCAAGTTATTTACCCTCCGCGGCCTCAGGTCTCCCCAGCCTCTGTAAAATGGGGATAAGAATTGTGTCTCCCTCAAAGGGTTGCCTAGCACAGAGCACAGAGCCTCTCTAAATGTCGGTTATTATTGCTACCAGACACTGCCATGTAAATTTTTTAAAAAGGAAAAAGAAAGAAACTTCCAGAGAGGACCAATATTCTAAAACACTGGTGTTTCAAAGGATTTCAATAAAATCAGTTTGGCAGAAGAGACTTAGGAAGAGTCCAGCTTAAGAGATGCGGGAGTCTTAAAATGCATGCAGAAGTTTAAGTCCAAGCTCCCAAACGTTCTGTTAAGGTTATGCCTTATTTGTTGGACTGAATTTTAGAAAACGAGCAGACAGGGGTTACACATTGATAAATAAGTACAACCAAAACATATATATGGTTTGTTTGTTTGTTTGTTTGTTGGTTTAAGCAAACCGCTACCTCCCAAGTTTAACCCTGTGTAAAATCCTAGAGGAAAGGGATTCTGGGGATAAACTGGGACAAGAAATCTTAGAATCTTCAGAAAGGAAAGAACAGAGCAAGGGTCCAGGGAAATGGGTAAAGTCCACGCGTGTGGAAGGGAAGGAGAGGCATGGTCCGGCCTGGGATACAGAGGGCTAACAATATACTTTGTATAAAAAGAGCTCCGAGGTCAGCAAAGCACAATGCTGTATTTTTCCTGGAAACTTGGAGAAAGGACAGGAAAAGATGATAAGAGGGTAGGGTTGTTTAGTTTAGTGGGTTTTTTTTACTTTAACAAGGAAGCTCATTTTAGAGAGATAAGAGGTCAGAGAGCTCCTCTCCATTCTGATTGTTGGTTTTAAGGTTATCAGGGATGCTCAAGGCAACAGCAATTCAAAGGGATCCCTAAGTCCCAGAGTTTATCTGGGGGGCTCACCAGCCCCTGACTCCACAGAAGAATTGTGGGTCTCAAGAACTCTGTGTGATCTCAGCATTGGTATCTCCACGGCTCAACCTGCCTGGTCTTTTGCACACGGTAATGGCAAAATAAATATTTATTTAATTGAACTGTTATTAGCGTACATCTCCATTTGCCCTCCAGAGGGTAGAGTAAACCTTACATGAGTTATTTTTTATTTCACATACAAACCACAACTTCGTAAACTTTTCTTTTTGTGACACCCTTTTCTTCACAGTTATATAAACTCCTTTTGGTAAAAAAAAAAAAAAAAAAAAGGAAAATTCATAGTTTTCTCTAATAATACTGTTTTCCTGTTTAAGTCAAATTGAGCTTGTGGTGTTAATCACCTCAGCAAGTGTTTATGACAGGACTCCGGGTGAGGTGTGGGCAATCTGCACGTTCTAATCACCACCAGGACCTGTAGAATACTTTATGTTGGATGGAATTACTTTCTTTTCAATTTCACGCACAGTGACTGGCCTGGGACTTGACAACCAGGCTGCTTACATAGCTGGCAGGGTGTAAAGCGGGTGAGGAGCACCAGTGGTAAGGCTGGTTGAAAGCCACCTTTCTGACTCCCTCTCTTCAGAACTTTGTGCATTCCTGGGTTTGACAGTCGCCATTTGACCTGTGTACGATCCTGGTTTTTGTGATGCTTTAGCATGTGGCAGAACCCTACCATTTTCTTGTTTCACAAAGATTGTTCACTGTCATTTTGTCTATACTACTCTCGGAGAATTTATTAAAAGATCCCCCTCCCCCCACCCCTTACCCGGTACCACATCTTGCATCTCAGGAAGCTGGAGATTCAGATCAGAGTGGAAAACAGTTGTGGAGGGACAATTTCCAGTTCTCTAAAAACTAGACCTAGTTAGAGGAGCCACAAATAAGGACTCAAGTGTGTGGGAGGCAAAAAGGAAGTTACTAGAACCTAGCTTAACCCCAGGAGTTCCCTCAGCACGAGTCTCTGAGGACATGTAGACTTTCTAGATCTGCTACATTCCGAGAGCTGCTGGAGCAGCTCTGATAGCCCTGGAGGTCCCAAGGTGAGGCGGGAGCTCTGGACCCGCTGCCAGGCAGAAAACTCCAGAGAGAGGACATCAGAAACAGCTAGAGGCTGTAGCAGTGGAAGGGCCGGCATCCCCCAGGCAGCAGGAAGACAACATGGACGCACTCACAGTGTGGGCCCGCGTGGCCAGGTTACTTTCTCTGACCTCAGGTTCCCCAGCTGCCAAACAGGAGGGACAACCCCCATCCGTGGAGAGGATATTTGTGAACAATACATGTGATAATTAATGTGAAACTCCCTAGCACCCTGCTGGCTTGTTTGTTGTAAGTGCTCAGGAGAGGCTTATATCCAGGTGCTCTGCAAAACCAAAGTTGAAAGGAAGGGAAGGCTTGGGTTTTGCGGCTGTCAGTTTGTCTGACTCTGATAGCCTGGCACAGTTTACCTCCCCCCTCCACCCCTCACCATCTTTTCTAAGTCCCGTTATCTAAGCTATCCTTCATGCTTACTCTCTGTGCAGACTTATGAAATCCTCCAGTCCCAAAGCACAGAGCCAAACGAATCCATCTCTAGAGGTGAGACTCTCACCATCGAGTGGAGGTGGGTGCGCTGTGAGGGAGATAGCCTCAGAAGAGAAGGGCAGCCTCCTCCCTAACTGCTCCTGCTTCTGAGGCCCTGGCCTGACACTTTATGTCCACAAATTGCTCCAAGGTAACTGAGCCAGCAACTGGGGTGGGGACCATGGCCCCAGTCTTTAACTCACCCAGGGGACCACTAAGTCAGGTATTCATGTGCTGCATAGGAAACCATTCTAACATTTATGTTGGATGTTTATGCTAACCATTAGATGTTTATGTTTTGTTTCTGTATGTACTTGCAGAACCTTTGTTATTGTTTGAGGTGCTTGTATTTTTAAATTATGTAACTCATCCTGTTACTCAGCGCATTCTACTTCTTTTGTCCTTAACTGGTTGTATGATTTGTCCCTGTCACTCTGTGTGGACCACATAATGTGCATCGTGCTCCACAGAGATCTCCACAGACTTCACCTTCGGCTCCATACTCCACCCCCGAGTGATGGGTCCACTTGGAGATCACACCAATTATGCTGCGATCCCACAAACATGCTGCTCCCGCTAGCCCCCCACTGGTCCCTCCTGTGAGGATTTCTTTGGGATCCATGCACAAGGGCAGAATTGCTGGCCACAGACAGGTATATCCTGACTCTGACTAAAGACTACCAGATTGCCTTCTTGAATGACTGGAGCCCTCTACTCCCCCTCACATCTCTAAACAAATGGTGTCCTAAGAAGTGTTTCAATTCAGTTGAAGGGCAGGAGAATGGGCAAGGTGCAGAGGCAGGAATCTGGAAGGTGGAGCAGCCTGGACCATGGCGAGTGGTAGGCATCGTGGGAGGTGAGATTGTGGACAGCTTACAGGTCACCTGGACAAGTCTGGGCTCTCTGTTGTCAGGGGAGGCACTGGGGGTTTCTGAGTGGAGTATGACTCTGGTACAAGAAAAAAGAAATATTTGGTCTTTGTGCCCAGTTTCTGAGATGACTGATGGCTGGGGACCCCTAGATAGCTTTAGAATGAGGGCTGGTGGCCAGAAAGAGCAAGTCATGATTAGAGAGTTTGAATGTTCAGCCTCCCTTTAACCTCCTGGGATGGGAGAGGGAGCAGAGATTGAGCTAATCACCAATGGCCAGTGATTTAATCAATTGTGCCTGTGTAATGAACCTTCCATTAAAAATCCCTAAGTGATGGGTTCAGAGAGCTGCTGGGTTAGTGAATACATCGAGGTTCTGGGAGGGTGGTGTTCCCAGAGAGGGCACAGAAACCATACACACCCAACCCCCTCCATACCTTGCCCTATGCATGCCTTCCATTTGGCTGTTCCTGAGTTGTGTCCTTTGTAATACACCAGTAATAGTAACTAAAGCACTCTCCTGAATTTTGTGAGTCATTCTAGCAAACTATCAAACCTGTGCAGGTTTGATAGCTGATCAGTCAAAGGTACAGGTGGCCCAGGACTGCCACTGTCATCTGAAGTGGAGGCAGTCTTGTAGGGCTGAACCCTTACCTTGTGGGATCTGCTGCCCACTCCAGGTAGATAGTGTCAGAACTCCAGGTGAATAGAATTGTTGGGCACTGAGTTGGTGTCTGCAGAGAATTGGTTGATGTGAGAAAAACCTCTCAGCAACGTAGAAGAATCACAGTTTTGGAAGATGAGCAGAAATGGATGGAAGGAGAAGACACCACAGAAGAGGCTGGGAGAAGAGGCAGGGCAGTAGTGTAAGTGTGAG
This sequence comes from Macrotus californicus, assembly GCA_007922815.1. Classification (NCBI taxonomy): domain Eukaryota; kingdom Metazoa; phylum Chordata; class Mammalia; order Chiroptera; family Phyllostomidae; genus Macrotus; species Macrotus californicus. Next base: position 27,753 of record VMDR010002665.1, read on the forward strand.
ATGCTAAGAATTGAACTGTGGTGATGGGGAAAGAAAGGCTGAATCCAGGGGAGCCAGTTTTAACAGGCAGGCAGTAAGGCTTATGGCTGAAGGGATGAACTCCCTAGTGATAGGGTTTGGGATCAAGTCCTCACTCTGCCCCTTAGAATCTATGAACTGTGAGCAGGCCATTTAATCCCATGGAGCCTCTCTTTCCACATGTGTGAGATGAGTGTGATGGCAGTCTTCATCTCAAAGGTGGTTGTGAGGTTTAAAGGAGATGATGACGCATGCCGAGTACTTAGCACAGGGCGGGCCCACAGTAAAGGATCAGCAAGTGCTGGCCATGCTCACCTTCTGTTGGCTGGAGTGTCTCAGGAGAGGGTGGTAATCAAGAGATGACTAAGAGAGTTCAAGCTGGGGGCACTGGGAGAGTCTGCAGACTTTGACACTACTACACAGGAATGCAGATTCTTCGACTTAAGCTAAAGCCTGCTATCTGCAGCACAGAGATGCAATCTGGGTAAAGGCTTTTCCTGGGCTTACTGGGCATGATTGGACCCCTATGTGGCTGTGACAGATCTGGGCAGTGGAAAGGGATTTGGATGGGATGTCGGGACACCCAGGCTTTATGGCTTGCCTCTTCTAACGCATTAGCCCTGTAAGTTTGGGCAGCGATTCCTCATCTATAAGATGGGGGAACTGGGGAAGGTGGTTTGCTGCATGTCACTTCTCAGCGTCTCAGCCCCTGCCCACCCCTCTGTCTGGCTTCTAATCCACCAGCATAACTTGGTTTGCCCTGGGACCTAATTTTACAGGTCTAAGTTTGCTTGACAACTCTCGAATTTCTCCCTCACAGTTACCTTCGCAGCAGCTCGTTCCTCATGGGGTGATGGGTTGGGTCTTCTTCCACTGTTTCTGGATAAAGAGGGCTCCAGGATATCGGATGGAGTATCACTCTATTAGTAATGGAAAATGAAGCCTAAGGAAATGGGAGGAGGATGAGCCTAGTTTCAAGCCCGTTGTCTTTGCAGCTCATGTACTCATTCAGTCCACAAATATTCACTAAGCACTACCTTGTGCTGGGCTCAGCTAAATACTGAGGACAGGGAATAAGACCTGCTAGGGTGAAACTCACTGTTCAGTAGATGGATGGGGCAGTACCCATTCAACCCCTTCTTAACCAAATAAAGAGGCTGAGTAAGACCAATGAAGGCTGGGGGATAAGCAAAGCAAAGCACAAATGACTTAAGTTCTAACACCTGTGCATAGGGATTGTGGCCGTGAGTATATTTCCTCTCCTCCCCAGAAAACTAATCCCTAAAGTAAAGAGAAGTCACTTTATATCCAAGTGCTTTACAAATGAAATTTTTACAAAGGAATTTGATATTCTCATATCAAGGAAACTGTCAGAATTACTGTGCTCAATCACAAAGCTGGTTCAAGGAAGACGGAACTAGCAACGCGAGTTCTGAAACTGCACGGGGAGGCCTGAAAGGTCTCTCCTGATGACAGTGGTATTTTTTTAAAGGCAAAGAAGGTCGTTAGTATTTCTGAATCTCAGACCTTGGGGTTGAAAGTGTCTGGGGTTGTGGGTGCCCAGGCCTCAGAGATGTGAGCCAGTGCACGTTTTCATGGCCATTTTGCCTCCTCTGTTCCATTCCGAGGTCCACACCAGGGCTGAGCTGGATGCAGCTGACCTCAGGAGCTCATATTGTCCTCGTTCTAGTATCTGTTTGCCCAACCAAAAATTGCAAAGAGCCAAAGCACACACCAAACTGGCAGTTTTCCAAAACCCACTCAGATACACCTGAGTGTTGTGTAAATTCCTGCCTCTGTTTTTTTCAACCACATCACGAGGATTTGAAAATTCTCTTGACATTCCCTTTCCCTCACTTCAGTAATTACTTCTGAACATAACACACACATTAGCCGTAGCCCTCTAGGCCCTCAGAGACGTAGTTAAACTTGCCTGAACCTCAAATAGTTGAGCAGGTCATTTTAAATGTAACATTGATATGCATATTTTACATGTATGGGGAGTTTGTAAATTTTTTCATCGGATATGGAAAATGTGAAATTCTGTCTGTTCAATACTTATTTATTTATTCATTCAACAAACACTGAAGTACAGACAAACTGGATTGAGCCCCAATGATTATTTCTGCCATTCAGTCAGAAGCCACATTCGCCTGCCAGGGCTGATATGCCCTGGCCCAGGACTGAAGGATGGAGCATGCCCCAAAACCAGAAGTGGTCTACAATGCCAGATATGTATCAACCGAACCAAACATAATTTGTAATTATCCCCTCCCGAAGTTATTGTTGAGTCTTCCTGAGTGATGAGAAACTGAGCCTCATTGGATAATGGATCAGCCTGTCCCCTAACACTTAAATTACAAGGTGGACAGCAACTCGTGGTCCTTAATGGGGTGAGCTAGTGTGTAAATGACTAAATTCATGTGTTACAAATTCCTGACAAGTGGCTTTTTGACATTAGTACAATTGGTAGCTGTGAATTGAAAAAAATTCTTCATTTCTGCCTCACAGCAAATTGCACTGCTCTTAAATCAATTCTTCTTTCCTTTGTTTTTGTTCTGACATTGTGTTTAAGCCCCTTTTCTTCACTGGAAACATTTCTGATGCCTCAGCCTCCTGTTTCCATTTCCTCACTTGTTTACACAGTCGACCTCACTTGCCCAACATCACTTGCCCCCGACTGGAGCCTGGGAGGTAAAGCTCACACCCTGAGCTCCTTCCACCCTTAATGGGCAGGATGTGCCTGCATTTTTGCCGGGCTGTCTCACACATGCTCCTGTCTGTGGTTCCCGCTTATTTCATGGATGCGTGCATGGATGGGTCGGTGTGCTTGCTGTCTTGCTGCCTCCCCGTCTGCCCTGTCAGCTTCCTGAGAAGGGGGACCGTGACCTCGTTACTTGGCACTCTGGGACCCTGTGAGAAACTGATGTTGTTACCATACCCATCCCTTCCAGGCATTTATATCAGCAGCAGTCTGGCAGAGGGGTTAAGGCCCTAGATGCTGACACCTCACTACCCTTGTTCACCACCACCTTGCTCTGCCACATGTTAGTGATGTGAGCTCTGCGCCTCAGCTTCCCCATCTCTGAAGAGGACAAATAATAGCACCTACCTCGTTTCATTGTAAGAATTAAATGAGTTAATATGTCAACAGACCCTGGCCATATAGCATCAAAGTCTAACTATTAATATTTCTTTTTATGTTTTTTTCTTTTTAAAAAATTCTTCTCTTTCTTGACAGTCCCCTATGTCAAATTCCATGACAGTTTTTACAGTCTTCTGTGAGCAAAGTTGAGGCTATGAAATGCCCCCTTTTAATTCAAATGTAGGCCCTTTGACCGGCTGGACAGTTGGTCTCCTGAGCAGATTTGCAACAGAGACTGTTCAGAGTGTCCATTTGCTCCGTAACTGCCATCATGAAATCTAAATGATGTCACACATGTAGTCCACATGTGCACACAGACAGGACACACAGAAAAATTCAACAAGCTTTGTTTTTTTAAAAAAATGCCTATCCTGTTCACAAACAAACGCCAACAAGAGGTTAGTAGTAATATAAATAAAAATACAGAAAATGAAAAGGAGAGACCCAGGACTGTTGCCCTGTAAGGGGCTGCCACGGGCTCAGGCTCTGAACTGTGAGGCAGTTGCCTAAGCTCTTCACCTGCTTCCCAGCTACTTGGTTTCCTCTCATTTTACAATTAAGTTAATGCTTAACTACTTCACCAAGTTTGTTTTCATATCCTGCCTTCTTTTGAAAAGTTTTGATGGTCACATACAAACAATGAGTAAAATGGAGACCATTTAAAAGGAGCTGAGGAGTGGGTGGTTTTATTATCCATTCAGTAAACATCTGTTGGGCACTGGTGCCAGGCAATCATCTGATGTCATGGAGGATGCAGGGAAAGTTGACACCTTTCCTGCCTCTGGGAAAAAGATGTGAGGGCAGGCAGCCACAGCAAGGGCAAATGCCGTTAGAGACATGCGTGCGAGGTATGACAGAGGCACAGAGCAGCGGGCATCGACAACAGAGCTGCCATGGAAGGCTTCTCAAGGCAGTCACACCTGAGATGCGTCTAAAGCACCTCATTGTATGAGAGTGGTTTAGTGTTCTTGAAACTCAGAACACCTGAAGTTTGGCAGAAAAAATGAGGCAGCTCAGGGAGATCAAGGAGGGGCTGTCCAGGGAGTCAGGAGTGAGATTTTGGTGGGAGGTGGGGAAGCCTTGGAGAGACTCGAAGCAGAAAGCAGCTGGGTGTTTGGGGAAGGGCAGTCTGGCAGCCTGTAGTGAGTGAGTGGCTGAGAAGTGTGTGAGCCTGGTGGCCAGGAGACCAGCTGGAGGACTCTGATGAGTCAGAGTAGGGCAGTGGAGTGGGGTGAAGGAAGAGACCCCTTGGGGGATGGGGCAGGAGCACAAACAACAGGACCTCAAGGCTGGGTGGCCATGAGGGAGGGCTGAGCAGAGGAGGGTAGAGCTGCTGGCCTCTCAGGGTGTTTCTCTGTGGTGCGGAGGCTCTTTCCCAATACCCAGGACCACATGCATCCGCACAAGTGTCTCATTCATAAGTTTCTGGGAGTAAGTGCTTTTCTCTGGGTGTTCCACCTGGCAGAGGGCTCACTGGCCAGCAGAGAGGAATAGGAAGCCGTTGGAGGGCGGTGGGGGGGTCGGGGTGGAGGCAGGGGATGGTGTGGAGAAAGGGCAGTGACCACCAGCTCGCACCCAGACAACTCCATCTAGTGCCTGTTGAAATGGGTAACGGCGAAGCAGTCCAGGCCTCTGTCCCACCAGTGCCCATCTGGGCACAGTGTCTACAACCCCCCTGGCCTGGTTTCAAGCTGGGCAGGCCTGAAACGGAGAGCGGGGAGGGGCCCTTCGAAACTTGGAAAAGATCTACATTTTCTGGTAAACCATGTAATAAAAATTCTGCTGCAGGTTGAGGCAAACTAACCAAGGGTGCTGCTGCATCAGGAGCTCATTGGAGCTGGGACACTATGACCGCCTCACAGCTTTATTGATTTGGGGACACGCTTCCCAGTTGAGAACACAGGCCCTGACCTCAGTGAGGCCTGACAGCTTCTTGGCCTGGGAGGCTTTTTCTGCTTTCAGGACTTTGTGGCCTGCGTGCCTTTTGTGGCCCAGTTTCCTAATGAAATTGTCATTCTGTGGCTGCTGTGTTCATTTGTTTGAGGTTTTCAAAATAGAACTCTCCACCAGTTTGGTACCAGAGTCCAGAGGGACTGTGTCTTGTAGCCTCATTCCCACTGCAGCTCTCAGACACGATGGCACAGGTCCAGGATTCCAGGTTACGTGGAAGAGGCTGTGCAGGCAACTGGCTGAAGGGCCCAGGACCAGTAACTGCAGCCTTGGGAACTGATTCTCTTCTTCTCCTGCTCACCAGTGATTTCTTTACTTGTACCTTTATTCAGTAAATATTTACCAATTTTCTCTCTGTGTTAGGTACATTTTAAATGGATTTGTGGGGCCAATTAATGCATATTATTTAATAACATGGAGGGGGGTTGCTTGGCTCAATCAGTGGTAACTGCAAAAATCAGAAAGGGGAAGATTTCTCCTTTAAAACAAAATACTCCAGAATCATGGGAGGCCTTCATGGAAGGCTGTTGGATGACCACTGTGTTCTGCATCCCCTTTGGCAGACCAGGAGCAAATGTCAGCCTCAAGGCTCTGGCCCTGACTCCCCTGCAGAAACCCCCACTGACTCATCTCACACCAAGTGCTGTTTCTCTTCCTCTCTCCCTGAGGGGTGTCCTCACTGTTTCTTCTGTTCACGCATTGACTTGACACCAGTGGGAACATTTGTTTCTGGGTGAAAGCAGGAAGTGAATTAAATGGCATTTCCTCCTAGGAGAGCTTTGAGAGTGGAAAAACATGCCAGTTGGCATGTAGCCTCAGATGACAGTGTGGCCAGGCAGGAGACTGTCTGGGTGACTACTGAATTCAGTTGCAGGTCCCATCCACACAATTCCTGGAACAAACATGGTGAAGACAGAAAAATCAGAGAGGATTTTCTTCTTTATTTGAAAGTATTGTCTCTAGCATTTGTTACTCACTGAAAATATATTTTACCATTGTTAAAAGTCAATAAAGAGACTCCACAGTTACAGTTATCATCATGGTGTAAGCATGAAAAACAATTTTATCTCAAGTATCAGTGTCTAGTTGATTGACAGTAATTTCCAGCAGGGGCAAGATAAGCAAGATTCTGAGGCTCAGTCCAAACTTGGTGGGAAAGGCTGACTCAATCAACTTATTAGCATCTTCTATGGGCACTGTATTTCTGTGATTCTGGTGTTGGAGATACTACAGATGTAGGGGAGGGTAGCATTATGACATCATGCATTTGTTTGCACTTCTATTTGGGTGAACATTAGTTACCTTCCATTTAATTTGGTATCCAAAAGATGATAACTGAATATTGGGTTACATTCTTTTTAGCATACAGTGCATTGGAAAGAAATGATTAGAGATGTGTTCACCTCATAATTACCTGAAAATTTGTCTAAATAAGGAAATTGCATGGAGATACTGAAGAAGGTCATTTACTAGGCTAAGCTCTCTGAATTTATGGGAAAGTGCCTTGGCATCTGCCATGGATAGAGAAGAGGGTAGAGCAGTGAAATGTAGTGTTTGTAGTAAAAACATATAAGGTTATCATTGGGCTAGAATCAGTAAATGAATAGGGTTAGTGAATGAATGAACCCAATAGCAGAAATGAAATGTTTGGAAAGTGATGCGGACTCCACCCGCGGGGTCCGTGTGTTGTGGATGTTTATGCTGTGGCTGCAATGAACGACGAACACATTCACACGGACTACGGAAATCCCATGGAGAAAAAGGGACGGCATGGCCACTCTCAGTGAGAGAGAGACATCCCCAACCCCTGCCTGGACAGGCTTTTCTTGATATTCTAGGTACATTACATCAAGGATGGTCCTCATTTACTATGCACAGGTTCGCTTTAGGTGGTTACCTTTTATAGATAACAAAGGAAAGAGTGTTGCTAATCACTTCAAAGATAAAGGACATTTGCAAATGTAAAAGAGAAAAGTGGTTGAGCTGGTTACACCCATACTTGGGAGGTTTAGAGCAGATATGCAGTAAACCTCTGCTGCCTCAATGCCAGGTGAGGGAGTTTTTAGCAAGAGCAAGACTCAAAGTGGCCTAGGTACAATGCAGGTCTGATTCCCCATGGGAGAACCGATCTGTGGGTTTGGCTTCCTGGGTGCTGAACACGCACCTGCCTGTTTTCAGATAGAGCTAGGCCACATTCAGCATTTCCATGCGGACAGGTTGCCTATAGGAAAGCAAAGAAACAGGAGAGAGAAAGGGAGGGTGTAAGAGTATGAGTTAGGGCCAGGGAAATCACAAGTCTGCTGTGAGGATCACAGCATTGAGCGGCAAATAACAGTGCAGATCAGATCAGGGTTAGTTGTCAAAGGCAGGGGGGAAGCTGGGCAGAGCAGCAACCTGTTCATGTTGGCAAGTACACACCTAAGGCAGCTTTCAGAGGACACAAAAAAGGGAGGAATAACACTGCAGTACGAATTTTTAAATGTTCTTATGTGTGTGTTATTGATACAAATGCTCTATGAGATGTAAAAGAACATGGAACAGTGATCTGCCATTATATTCTGTCTTTTATTGTTCTAAGTTCATCCCATGGGCAGACTCTTCCTGAGGGATTTTCAAGTTATTAATAAAAATAATAGAAATGAATAATTTATTTATTTAGCACATTTCTTGAGCTCCTGCTGTATGGCAGCAGTATGGTAGGAGCACGGTGTGCTCCGGTGAGTGGCATGATCCTCCTTCTGAAGAGCTTAGGAATAATGAGGTTCAAGGAAGACACAAACAGGAGAGAGTCACGGTGGGGAATTGAAAATGTGAGTTTCTAAAGGAGTTTTCTGCATGAAGTTTTTATTGTATTTTTCCCATTATTATTTATCCCCCCACCCTCTCCCACCTCCACCCACCTCCACCCCACAATCACCACACTGTTGTCTGTTTCCATAAGTTCTTTTTCTTTTTTCATTTGATCCTTCTACCTTCCAACCCCCCCTCACCTGCATGAATTTTTATAGGAAAAAAACATTTTCCTACAAAAATTTCTGTAGTTGTGTGTAGAAGAAAGAAATTTGCTAGAGATACTGAAACAGGAAAAGTTTGTCTTCCTGCTGCCTGTTACCACCAGAACCAATAACTAGGACAGGGATTGAATCTTTATGGGTACTTTGTTCAGATGGGTGGCAATCTGAGAAGATGGCCGGTTATGTGCCTAACAGACCATCTTACATTTCATTTCAAACTAACTCTTTTTATAAGGAGAATAAAAGGTTAGGTAAGGGGTTTGGAATTCAGGGAAAATGTTAACTAGATAAAAGCTGCAGTCCAGCAGTTTTCCTAGCATCCTTTCATTGGCTAACCAGTGATTCTTCATCAGGGTGGACATCTCTCCCCAGAGCACAGTGGCTCAGATACCATCTTGGTCACTCGCAGTCCTTCTGGGGCACAAAGGTGGACTTGCTTGTGGTCTCCTGGAGTCATGGTGTATCTTACCTTCAGTTCCTTTTCACATGCATTAATTACCAACTTTATTAACTATAACTTACAACTAAAAATTTTCCAACTCTCAGTCAAGATTCCTAAGTAAACATGGCTCACCTTCTCACACAACCACATCAAAATTACAGCTAAATTACAGAACAACCATCATTAAGAACTGACAGGAATCGAGCTGAATGGAAGTCCTACAACTACAGAATTAAAGGAGAAACTACAGCATGACTGATAGGAAGGGCAGAGATGCAGAACCGGCTGGTCCCAACCCACGTTGTGGTGGAAAAATACTGGGAGGGATATCTTAGGAGTGAGGGGTCCAAGCCCCCAGCCCAGGGTTCCAGTGCCAGGAATAGTCTCCATAACTTCTGGCTGTAAAAACTGGTGAGATTGAGACAGTGGAAGACAAACTGCTAGCCTCAGGCAGCTCCTCTTAAAGGGCCTGCATGCAGACTTACTCGGACTCACTCCCTCTGAGCTCCAGCACAGGGGCAACAGATTGAAAGGCACCAAAAAGAGGGAGGAACTGGATTGTCCAGTATCGGGGTGAGAGCTGGACGCAACTTACTGCCAGATAAAAGTGCTGGCAGAGTCCACTGGACATTTTCTGAGTACTCCACCCACAAAGCCACAGAGCGAGCAGGCGGGCACCATATCCGAGACTCCATCAACCTAGCTCACATTGTTTATCCCACCCTGGTGATTTCCTGAGGCTCCCCCTGACCCAGCCTTCAGGTCCACCCAGGCTGTTCCAGGTGGCTTTTCCATATAAATGGTTTGTCTTGGCTCATGCCTCATATTTTCCTAAGTTCTTTCAAACAGACAGTATCTGGCCTCAGCATGCCCCCTGCCTATTGCTAAGTGGCCAGAGGTCCAACACTATCAGCAAAGCAGCTGGTCTTGTTTCACAGCTTGGACTTGCTTGGGCAACTCCAAACCCAGCACAGGTAGTAGCCAACTGCAAATTGTTTTGTAGCTTACTTGGCTGGCCCTGGACAGAACACTTGGTTTCAACCTCCCAGAGACCCCAGAGGCTGTGCACCCAGGAAACAACTACAGACCACATCAGAGCACCACCATCCAACCATCTCCACAAGCAACATACTCAAGGGGTGGACTCAGTGGGCACCAGAGCCCTGCTAAGTCCTGCTCTGTGGAGTGGGCCCCTGCAAGCTTATCCTCCATGGTGGTTGGAGGTTGGTGGCCAGTGGTCACTGCTGCCCTTGCAGCTGATTGGCCTGGGTAAATCCCTCCTATTGACCTGACAATAGCAATCAAGGCTCAGCTGCAGGAGGGGTTGTACACAGCCCACGTGATGGGTGCAATGCAAGTGCCCCGCTTGGGTAATAGGGTAGGCTGTGCCACTGGACCCTATGGGACACTTACTACATTAGGCTACTCTACTGAGCCAGGAAGTCATAGCAGCTGTACCTAATGCATGTAAACAAACACAGAGAGGCTCCCAAAATGAGGAGACAAAGAAACATGGTCCAAGTGAAAGAACAGAACAAAACTCCAGAAAAAGAACTGAACAAAATGGAGATAAGCAATCTATCAGATGCAGAGTTCAAAACACTGTTTTTAACAATGTTTAAGGAACTTAGTGAGGACCTCAAAAGCATAAAAAAGGGCATGGAAACTACAAAAAAAAGTCAGAAATTAAGGATACCCTAACTGAAGTGAAGGACAATGTACAAGGAATCAATAGTATAGGGCATGCAGCCAAGAATCAAACCAGTGATTTAGAATATAAGGAAGCAAAAAACACCCAACCAGAACAAGAAGAAAAAAGAATAAAAAAAAAAATGAGGATAATGCAAGGAACCTCTGAGACAACTTCAAGCATACCAACATTTGCATCACAGGGGTGCTGGAAGGGAAAGAAAGGGAGCAAGAAACTGGAAACCAATTTGAAAAAATAATGACAAAATTTCCCTATCTTGGTGAAGGAAGTAGACGTACAAGTCCAAGAAGCACAGAGAGTCCCATACAAGATGAACCCAAAGAGGCCTATACCAAGATACATCATACTTAAAATGCCAAAGGTAAAAGACAAAGAGAGAACCTTAAAAGCAGCAAGAGAAAAGCAATTAGTTACCTACAAGGGAGTTCCCATAAGATTTTCAGCTGATTTCTCAAAAGAAACTTTGCAGGCTAGAAGGGATTGGCAAGAAATATTCAAAGTGATGAATAGCAAGGACCTATAGCCAAGATTACTCTATCCAGAAAAGCTATAATTTAGAATGGAAGGACAGATAAAGAGCTCCCCAGATGAGACAAAGCTAAAGTTCATCACTACCAAACCTCTATTATATGAAATGTTAAAGGATCTTCTTTAAAAAGAAGATCAAAAGTATGACAATAAAATGGTAATAAATACATATCTATCAATAACTGAATCTAAAAAACAAAATAAATGAACAAGCAGAACAGAAACAGAATCATAGATACAGAGAGCATTTTGATGGTTGCCAGATGGGTGAGGGGTTAGGGGGACAGACAAAAAAGGTGCAGGAATTAAGAAATATATATTAATAGTTACAGAATAGTCAGGGGGATCAAAGTACAGCACAGGGAATAAAGTAGCCAAAGAGCATATGTGCATGACCCATGGACATGAACAACAGTGTGGGGATTGCCTGAGGGAGTAGACAGAGGTCTGGGTGGAGAGGACAAAGGGGGGAAAATTGGGACAAATGTAATAGTATTAACAATAAAATATTATTTAAATTAAAAAACTAAATAAACTAACCGATCAACTTATAAATTAAATAAATAAAAATAAAAATTGTCCAACTCTTGAGTTCCCCCATCAATACTTCTGCTTATTCATGTATTCGTTTTATGGTATGTCCCTGCTCTGCTCCTGGAATTTTGCTGGGCATTAGGGGGCCCAGTGGGCAGGTGCAGGGTCTGTGAGGGCTGCACCGAGGTGACCATGGGCCAGAGGAAGGGCATCTAACTCAGGGAACACAATGAAGGGTTCCTGGGAAATCTCTCTTCAAGAAGGATCATCAGACTTCAGGAGCTGAAGCCATAGTTGAGTAAGGTAGTGAAGGCATGGCACAAAAAAGGAATATTCTCTTCCACCTACCTATGTATCAGTCAGCCACTCATCATTTATCAGATACAAAGGGAGAAAGATCAGTGAGAGCATGAAAAGCCACAAATAGTTAGGGTTTGATTTTGAGTGCTCACTATATACTAGGCTGTATACAAAGCCCTTTACATCCAAGCATAGAGGATGAGAAGGTTGGAGTCAAATAGGAGATCTAGTCCCAGCTCTACCACTTCCTAATTGTGTGATCTTGAACAATTCATGTAACATCTCCAGATCTCGGTTTATCTCATCTGTAAAGTGAGAATAATCATAATACCAACCTCTCAGCCCGAAACCAGGTTGTCTGTATGAAATCACATTGCACAATGTGGGTATGAGGCAACTGCTTAGTCAATGCTGGTTCAGTTTTATTCCAACTTTTGTTTTTTTCATTCACTGCCCTTCCAGAGTGAGCTGTGGTTTAGAAATGTGCCCAGGTCATTGCTCATGGTGGTGGAGCCAGTTCTGCCTGGTTGCCTTGCACATTAGGGGGTGGTGTCAGAAATGAGGCTGGAGGGGAGGCTGAGACCAGATCTCAAAGAGCCTTGTGGTTCAAAGTGCTCAGGATGTTGAGTTTCATAAACAAGGGAGTGGAGTGCCTCTGTAGGACCTTAAGGTCAAGATTGACAAGAATAGATTTGCCTTTTAGAAAGGTTGTTCAGGCAGCAGTATACACGATGGCTTAGAGAGGGGAATGACTGTAGCTGACAGCCCAGTTAGGAAGCTGTTGCAGTGGTCCAGAGAGAATGGTGAGGGCTGCAGTAGCAATGGGGCAGACAGGACATTTAGGCAAAGGGAAGGGAGGTTGGTGGAAGGCAAGAGGAAAGGAGTGAGTGGGGAGGGTTTGGCTGCTCCAGGGTTTCCAGCTTTATTGACTGGGTAGATGGTGGTAGCTTGGGCCAAGATGTAGTAAATGAAAAATAGGATGTCAGCTACTGCCAAATTCCAGTCATGAGGTGCTGGTTGGTAAACTGCAAGGTGGCAGACACATTGGATACTCTTTCGTGAAGAACTATAGAAATGTTCATTTTTAAAAACTTTACAGTTGAAGCAAGATAGTTATTGAAATCTCTTAACGGAAACATTACACCATAGGAAGAAACGATGTTCTTAGAATAGAAGAGAAAAAGACAATTACACAAGACTGAGAGAAAGTTTAAGACTAGGTTAGTTTTTAAGAGGGAAGTCATTAGGTAAGAGGAAGAGGTAAAAATGAGCAGATAGTCAGGGATGGGGGAGAAGGCAAATCAGAAATTCTGAGTTGAATTGAGAAGGCAGGTAGGTGAGAATGCAAAGACATTGTGTTGCTGTCTCTGTAAATGTATCCACTTCGGGACATAATGCACAGTCATTTGAGCAGCAGACGCTCAGGGAGTGCCTGTGTGGCAAGTCAACGGCTACAGCATGGAGCAGGGTAGAGGGGGCAGGTCTCAGTCTGGTGAGGACCCCTCAAACATGCTGTTAGAATGTGGAATGTGCTAGGAAGGAAGGGGGTGGGGCTATAAGAAAATACAGGTCAGGTGGTACTAATTTAGACTGAGGGGGTCACCAGCCAGCAGTTCCTGGCCTGTTCCCAGATGACCAGTTAAGTGAAGCAAAATCAGCAGTGGTATTTAGAAAGTTTGAGACTCACTGATTTAAATACTAAGTAAGCAAAACAGCTTTGGCAACCAGAGCTGATAGATACATGCCTAGAGGAGACAGACCAATTCCAGGAGGCCAATGGAGAAAGGGGTGCAGGCTTGTCAGGGGAGGTGGCTGGCATGTTGTGTTTTGTCAGTATTATTCCAGGGGAAGCTGCCAGATGTCAAAATGCTTGTTTTGCACCCAGCAGCCACTTCCAGAGCAGTAGGGAATGGTAGAGAGCAGAGAAGGCAGGAGGCAAGGCTTGCGTCAAACCATGTCAGCTCTTCACAAAGCCCTGTGCTCAGAGTGCGTCCGGAAACCCTGACCGTGGTGCGGTCGTTTCAGCTGTTCTTTATCAGACAGGAAGCTGGGGGAATGAAACACAGGGTGGCCCAGAGAAGACAGAAGGAAGAAACCAGGGCCACCCTGTAAAATGAGAACGCTCTCTCCTGCTTGCCTTTGGGGATCTTCATTTCCCCAGAAGCATTAGAGACCACAGAGTCCTTGGCAAGAAACAATGATGGAAACATAAGGGAATCCTGACCAAGGACATAGGGAGATGTGATAAGGAAGAGAGGCCCCTGGTCTCTGTCAACAATACTTTTTCAGTCACCTTTTGCTCAAGTCCCATTGATTTTAACGGTTTTCCCTGGCAGATGGCTGGATGGATTGAAATGTGGATTTCTAAGAGAACACAGAAGGTAAAAAAGGCCAGGCAATCTCAGATCTGGGATGACAGGACAATGGACACCCAGCCAGCTTTCCAGTGACTCTTCCGTAGATACCACCTTCAGTAGAGCAGGGTATGGGAGCAGCTCTCAAAACAGCCTGACGATTTGGATGTCCCTAGGCCCAACTTCAGGATGACTGAGTCAGCTTTGGACGTGAGGACAGAGACCACGTGATCAGCTCCTGGAGCCCTGCCAGGTTTGGGAGCCACTGGGCTAGTGGAATACTCTTTCAAGTATGCTTTTATTGGGAATTCTAGAGTACCTAATTATTTTTCTCTTCTCTTTTTCTACTAGGCCCTGGGAAATCATGAATTTGATAATGGTGCAGAAGGTCTGATTGATCCACTCCTCAAACAGGCCAAATTCCCAATTCTGAGTGCAAACATTAAAGCAAAGGAGCCGCTAGCATCTCAAATAGCAAGTCTTTATCTGCCATATAAAAACCTTTCTGTTGGTGGTGAAACTGTGGGAATTGTTGGATACACCTCGAAAGAAACTCCTATTCTCTCAAATCCAGGTATTTTCCACTTTTATACCACTCATTGCTTGAAAATAGATGCACCACATCAGGGCTTGGCATTATTTTTGTGGACTACAGGGAAAAGTAGGAACAATGGGTGCTTTGGGCAAATGGTGTACTTAGGATGACATTGACGAAACCAGGCTGGTGGCTTCCACATCATTCTAAGGTACTTCTTAAAGACATTCACCCTTCTGCTCAGTGAACTTCTTTGTTAACAGTATCTTTGTTTAAACCAGTGCATCCAAAGTTGGAGGAGAAGTCCCTTTAAATCCAGGGCTAAACAGTACAGGGACATTCACTGGAGAATGAGAGCCGTGTAACTCATTGCCCTCCCTCCCGTGGAGTCCGGGTGCCCAGAGCCAGGGTTCTACCGCAATTCACCTTATCTTTCCTGTTTTAGTATGACTATTACATGTCTAGTTAACTCTCCTTTCTTCCTTTGCACTATTCATCTCTTGTAGTTTTAATGACTTTGTGTATCTGGCTTTCTGGGAAATACATATATTTTCTTGAATTGTCTGATGATATATATCTGATATATATATATCTGTATCCATTTATGCACATTCATATATATATATATATATATATATATATATATATATATATATATATATTCCTAACACCACTCAAGAAATATTTCTGAGCCACTTTTATAGGAAGGAACACATTCACCAAAACACTATCAGTGAGAACAGAAAATGACATTTTTTCTAAATTATCCAAATTAATTTTCTTTCCACATATGAAAAAAAAGAGAGAAACTAAAAGTTAGCAGAAATAAGGATTTTTATTAAGAATTAAGCTGATGCTCACACCTGTCAGAATGCCTATTATCAGTAAATCAACAAACAACAAGTGCTGGCGAGGTTGTGCAGAGATGGGAACCCTAGTGCACTGTTGGTGGGAATGCAGACTGGTGCAGCCACTGTGGAAAACAGTATGGAGATACCTCAAAAAACTAAAAATGGAACTGCCTCATGACCCAGAAATTCTACTTCTGGGAAGATATTTGAAGAAACTGGAAACACTAATTCAAAAGAATATATGCACCCCGATGTTCATTGTAGCATTATTTACAATAGCTAAGATTTCGAAGCAGCCCAAGAACCCATCAGTAAATGGGTGGATAAAAAAAATATGTGATACAAATTTATATGGAACCATAAACAACCCTGAATAGCTGCGGCAATTTTGAGAAAGAAGAACAAAGAAGGAGGGATCACAATACCTGATATCAAACTATATTACAAGGCCACTGTAATCAAAACAGCCTGGTACTGGCATAAGAACAGACATATAGACCAATGGAACAGAATAGAGAGCCCAGAAATAAATACAAGTCTCTATGGTCAACTAATATTCAATAAAGGGGAAAGAAACATAAAATGGAGTAAACATAGCCTCTTCAACAAATAGTGTTGGGAGATCTGGACAGCTACATGCAAAAAAATGAAACTCGATCACCAACTTACACCACACACAAAAATAAATTCAAGGTGGATAAAAGACTTAAATATAAGTCGTGACACCATAAAAGTCCTAGAGGAAAATATCGGCAGGAAAATCTCAGACATTACACACAGTAACATCACTGATATGTCCCCTAAAGCAAACAAGGGGCATAAAGGAAAGAATAAAAAAATGGGACCTCATCAAATTAAAAAGCTTCTGCATGGGTAAAGAAAACAGCATTAAAATGAAAAGAGAACCAACTATATGGGAAAACATATTTGCCAATGATACCTTGGACAAGGGTTTGATCTCCAAAATATATAAAGAACTCACACGACTCCACTCCAGGAAGACAAAAAATCCAATTAAAAATGGGCAAAAGACTTGAACAGACACTTCTCCATGGAGGACATACAGAGGGCCCAGAGACATATGAAAAGATGCTCAGCATCACTAGCCATCAGAGAGATGCAAATTAAAACCACAATGAGATACCACCTGACACTGGTCAGAATGGCCATCATAAACAAATCAACAAAGAAGTGTTGGAGAGGATGTGGAGAAAAGGGAACCCTAGTGCACTGTTGGTGGGATTGCAGACTGGTGCAGCCACTGTGGAAAACAGTATGGAGTTTCCTCAAAAAATTGAAACTGGAACTGCCTTTTGACCCAGCAATTCCACTGCTGGGATTATACCCTGAGAGCCCTGAAACACCAATCCATAAGAACCTATGCACCCCAATGTTCATAGCAGCACAATTTACAATAGCCAAGTGCTGGAAGCAACCTAAGTGACCATCAGTTAATGAGTGGATCAAAAAACGATGGTACATTTACACAATGGAATTCTACGCAGCAGAAAGAAAGGAGATCCTACCCTTTGCAACAGCATGGATGGAACTAGAGAGCATTATGCTAAGTGAAATGAGCCAGGTGGTGAGGGAGAAATACCACATGATCTCACCTTTAACTGGAATATAATCAACAAAAGAAAAAAGCAAACAAAATGTAACCAGAAACATTGAAATTAAGAACAATCTAACAATAGCCAGAGGGTTGGGGGAGGGGACAGTGTGGGGAAGGGTTTTCAGGAATCACTATAAAGGACATATGGACATACCCAAGGGGGAGGGTGGAAGCAAGGGAGGGAGGTGGGATTGGCTGGGATCGGAGGAGTGGTGGGGGAAAATGTAGACACCTGTAATTGAACAACAATAAAGTAATTAAAAAAATATGTGGTACATTTATACAATGGAATACTACTCAGCTGTAAAAAAAGAAGGAAATCTTAGCTTTTGCAACAGCATGGATGAGCATGGAGGACATTATGCTAAGTGAATAAGCCAGTCAGAGAAAGACAAATACTATATGATCTCACTTATATATAGAATATAATAAACAAAATTAACAAACAAGCAAAATAGAATCAGACTCATAGATACAGAAAACAGACTGACGGCTGTTGGAGGGAGGGAGATTTGGGGGCTGGGTGAAAAAGGTGAAGAGATTAAGAAAAAAACCTCAAAGGGAGGTAGGAGGGGGTAAATTAGGGGTAAATGTTGATGAAAGGAGACGTGACTTGGGGTGGTGAACACACGATACAACCTACAGATGATGTGTTATAGAGTTGTACAATTGAAATCTGTATAATTGTCTTAACCAATATCACCCCAATTAATTCAATAAAAGTAAAATTTAAAAAGGAATTAACTGATAATGGAGATATTATTTAACAATTAGAAAAGTAATATATTTATTGTTTTTGTTAAAATAAGTCCAGGCCATTGGAAACAACAAAAAGGTCAGCAGACCTTGACCCTGAGCAGCAGAGTTGTTCCTGAGGGGAGAGGGTCCTGCAGTCGGCGTGGGGCAGGGCAAGCGTGGGTCTGGGCTGCTCTCCACTGAGGGGAGCTAGGGATGGCCAGGTGCTCCAGGCAGCAGACAGACAGCTGGCCCACGGGTGACCAAGCCTTTGCACACTGAGTGACACACAGTTAATAGCTGTTGCTGAGGTCACTGTGGAACCAGAAGGAGGCATACAAGTCCCTGGCTTCTGAAATGTTTTACAAGTGCTCTTCTGACCAACAAGGGTGTGGCCCCCCACAAGGACCTGACTGACAGTCCCGAGCTGCTCCCGTCACACAAAATGTGTTTCACAGACGTGCTGGGCTTTGAAGAGATGAATACTTTTTTGAACTCGAGCTGTCAGGCCCCTGGATTTTGAGAGTTCCTTACAAGACATTATTTGTGTTTGGCAATTTCATTTTAGTGGCGATTCTTAGAAATTTTGCACGAAGGATCACCTGGAGAATTCTTGTCACCAAGTACTGGACGCGACTTCAGAGCAGTGTGCCTGTCTGTGTTTGCTGTCATCTCTGCGTCAGTGAAAGCCATAAGACCTCAAGCTTGCTGAGGTTTAGCTACAGAGAGAGACTGGTGGTCTTGCCGCACTTGGTGGCATGGCTGCAGCCCTCAGAGCGCCCTAGCTGTGCAGTTCCACCCACACTCCCCCACGGGCACCAACGAGCAATGGTCGATACCTCCTTGGGTGGGGGGAAGCAGTGAGTGAAGAAGGTGCGCAGTCCCAGTGCAGGTGCTGCAGTATTCAGAAGGGACCTGTGTCTAATACGCAGCTTAATACTCAAACGCCACCCTTATTAAGTGAACAAAACAGAGTTGCCAACAGGCACGTTAAGGTTAGCATTCAAGAACTAGCTGCTGACAGAATTTTAATACTGATGATCCTAAACTTGCAAATAAAGCCTTAGAATTATTGATCTGTTTTTTGCTTTATGCTTATGTGTGCAGGCATTTTCTGCATTGGTATAATGAAAGCTTAAATACAAAAATAGGCCCCCGCTGGTATGGCTCAGTGGATTGAGCGTGCGCCTGTGAACCAAAGGGTTGCCAGTTCGATTCCCAGTCAGGGCACATGCCTGGGTTGCGGGCCAGGTCCTCAGTGGCAGCACCAGAGGCAACCACACATTAATGTTTCTCTCCCTCTCTCCCTCCCTACCCTCCTCTCTAAAAATAAATAAGTAAAATCTTTAAAAATATATAGATTTTTTAAAAAACCAAAATAGTATAGAATAAAATAGGCTTACCAGTCTGAAGCCTCCTCACAGCTTGAGCTTGAATTTGAGTAACCTAATACCATCCACAACCTCAAACTAATGCAACATTAAGTGAGTGCAACTAAGAATCAATAACTTTTGGGGGTTGCCTTTGTAGTGATTCTATATTTAATTTAAGAATGTGTGTTGACCTTAGTAATTTAAGGGCTTAAATAGATTGAGGTGTTTTTACTTGGCATGTTAGTGAATACAGTAAGCAGTATAATAAAAATTATTGTTAATAAATGTTCATTTTATTTGTTTTATTCCTTTTAGGAACAAATTTAGTATTTGAAGATGAAATCCCTGCATTGCAACATCAAGTGGATAAGCTAACAACTCTAAACGTGAACAAAATTATTGCCCTGGGGCACTCTGGCTTCGAAATGGATAAACTCATCGCTCAGAAAGTGAAGGGTGTGGACGTCGTGGTGGGAGGGCACACCAACACGTTTCTTTACACAGGTAATTTCTTCCAAACGATTGTACCAGCCAGGATGTCTACATCATTTAGTCCCTTTTGCATTTGCAATTGTTACTATTATTCTTACTACTATTTAACATATTACATAAATTACGTAATATGTAATACATTATATACGTGTAGTACACATTGGAAGGTAATGTATAAATCTTACACAGAGACATTACTAAGAATAATTGCTTTCATGATTATGTCAATTCTATTTATGCATATTGTAGATATATGTAAAACATGTATAAAAATATATGTAACAAAAAAATTACTGAACCTCAACCAAAAATCGGTTTATAGTAAAAGGCAGCATGTCATATAAAAATTTAAGCAAGCCTTGGCCAGGTGGCTCAGTTGGTTGGTCACCCTGTACACACCAAAATGTTGTGGGTTCAATCCCCGTCAGGGCACACACCTAGGTTGCAGGTTTGATCCCCTGTTGGAGTGCGTACAGAAGGCAACAGATCGATGTCTCTCTCACACTGATGTTTCTTCCCTTGCATTCTCTCCCCACCGCCCTCCCTCTCTCTCCAAAGTCAATAAACATATCCTGGAGTGAGAATTAAAAAACTTTTTAAGCGTAAACAAAACACTATGAATAAGGCCTTCACACCTCAAAGTGACAAGACTTACTTGTAGGGTCACAGGTAACAGAAGCTGGAACCCTGGGTTCAGCTTCTGACTCTCCTGCAGACCAGGACTGTGAGTGTCCTGTAGCCACACCTCTGCTGGCCCCTGGAGAGCAGGCACTTGCCTTCCCTCCCTCCCTCTCCCTTCTCACCCCCTCCCCCTTTTCTTCTCCCTCCCTCAGCTTCTCTTTCCTCTTCTTCCCCTCTCTCTTACTCCCTCTTGCTCTAACCCAGCAGCAGCTGAGGCCCTGCTGCTCACCACTACCCTCTAGGCAAAATTCCAGAGGCAAAAGTTTGGGATAAAAGAAAGGAGTCTATTCAAAAGCTGCACGATTTTGATTTACAGCTTTCCACATGTATTAGTCACTTAACCCTATCAATTAAAGCCAAACTCTTTAAATCTTTAGTTGCAGCTTTGATCACTTAAGACTATCAATTAAGGCTAAATTATTTAACACCTGAGTTCTCCTATCATTCACCCTGGTAGTTCTTATTATCTTATTTTTATAGGGTTATTTTACAAACTAAAACAACATAAGATACAAAGCTACACAATTTTAGAAGAATTGGTTTCTGCCCCAGAGCTTGTTTCCTCTTGAACAGCCAAAGAAGAATAACCCTGCCACCCTCTGCCAGGCCAGCCTGATGCTAAGCTGTGCCGGGAGTTCCTCCCCATCCAAAATACTGTCCTTTGGGAAATCCGGGCAGCTGCAGCACAATCACCCAGACATTCTTGAGGAAGAAAGAGCCAGAGAGCCAGCCATCTTTATTTCCATGGACCCTGGAGGCAATCAAGTCTCAGCCACTCTGGTCCTAGGCTGTTTACCATTGCCTCTGCAAACTCCTGCTGTGGCCCCTCCCTTCATTTCCCCAGTGATCTGATCAGATCTCTCTGTTATCACCTCTCTCCCTCAAACTTCTCTCTACCTCCCTCCTTTTGTCAATGTAAGAAACAGCCAAGGCTTTAGAGAATTTTTTAAGATTTTATTGGAGCCAAACTGAGGACATATGCCAGGGAGCAAAATTTCAAATGCTCCTGAAAATAAGAATTTTGCAGTTTCTTTTATGAGTTTGAAATTAAGAAGAGGAAGCAAGGAAGACTGGATAAAGCAAGAAGGGGGAACTGGCCTGCAGGATAGTTAACAAGACTGTGTGCTTTCTTGAGAGTCAATACCTTATTCAAGGGGCATTTTAAGGGCGTATTAACCTGAATGCACAGGAACAATGGACAGAGGTGGCTAGGCCTGTGGGGTGACTGCCCTCCATGACCTACCCAGCCAGGAATTTATGATCATCTCTCCCTGTGAGGCTATTTTCCACAGAACCCTCTTCCTCACTCACACCTCCCTCCCTCTTCACCATATTGTTCTGTCCCTCTCTCTTTCCCTACCCTCTCTTTTCTTTTTTCCCCCTCTCTTCTTGGTGTTACATAGTTTTAGTGAGAAGCTTTAAAAAAAATTTGAACTGTAATGTCCCAAAATTTTTGAGTCTGGCTCAGTGAGTCTTTCCCATCATGCCCCACATCCCCACTGCATGGAGCTTTGAGGTATTTTCAAGAAAAGGAAAAAGAGGAAGGCCTGACTGGTTAGAGACTTTATTGGAAGTGAGAAGGAAGGCGTTGGGGGGGCGATCCACCCCTTGAAGAGGTTGATTCTTAGCTCATCTCTATGTGGGCTATCTAAGGTGATAAACGCAACATAGGAAATAACCCCCAAATAGTAGATAATATCCAAAAATCTTTTAAAAGGTTATCACTAAGAAGAGTGTGTTGTAGAAACAAAGTTTCTCCTCAAGGTTCTTTCTAGTGGTCTAATAATCAAACAGACATGATATAGATAAAAAATAGAAAATAACCAAATTTGATACATACTTAAGTATGGGAGCCTTACATACAAGAGAGAGTGCCCATGTGCACAAGAGGATCAGAGACAGAGCGGGAACAGGGGTATGTGGGACATTCTGAACTAGGGATGATGAGGGCAGGTACCTTGGGGTCTTCAAAGTGTCATCGCAGAATGATAAGAAGGGGGGATGTTTAGTAAACACAAGTTTGCCCTGCCATATAGGTGGGTCAGAAAGGTTATCACTGCTAATCTCCTGTGATGGGCAGATGATGCTGTACAGCTAAGGCAGGTGAGCAGGCCAGCACCACCCTCAATGGAAGACTTCCTTGATCTGTTTTTATAAGGTACACTGGCCCTATCCTGCTCAGCTCAGGTTTGCAGGGGGAGGCAGCTCAGCTCAGAGCTAAGACTTTCAGAGTGCATCTACCTCAGAGGCTCCAGTCCCATGCTCGAGCAGGTGTCACTACAGAGCTAAGGAGAGGAGGGCAGCTTGATCCCTCCCATGGCTCTGCCAATGCCACCCCCAACGGAAGCCTTTCTTGATCTGATCTGTTTGCCCAAGTTCCAGTGACACTTCCCTGTCTTGCTGAGCTTGCTCCTGCAGAGGTGATAGCTGGCTGCACTCAACTTGAACCTGTGGTACGCTCCTCCTGGGAGATCTAGAATTGGAAATTCTAACATACACTGAATGGTATGGCTCAGCAGTAGGGTCCACATTCTTCCCACTGAGTGCCTGACCATGCTGCCCCAATTAGGGGACCCACTAGCCCAATTCTCCTGAGCTGATCACTTTGCCGTACCAAGCTTGAGCCCTGTGGAAAGGTCAGTGGGTTGCAGCCAGCTGGGGCCCAGTCTAGTCTTTTCTCATAAGACTCTGGAGGAAGTCCAGGCAACTGCAGGGTGGGGTAGAGTTCTCCTCTTAGTGGCCAAGAGGTAGATGCTGACCTCAGGGAGTCTTGGACTTACCTGCCCCCAGCTCGGAGCTCTAGGAAGCTGATCTTGGTACACAGCCTGGCCCCTCCTACATACACCCAGACCCAGTAGATGCAAACACAGTGAACAGCATAGTAGCTACAGACAGGTAGCCCAAGGCTGGCTACAATGTCTGACAGCGACCTTAACCTGAACCCCACCCAACTGGACCCAGAACCAACACAACCAGTGGTGGGCTTCAAGCCATACCAGAGCTCAACTCAACTAGCCACACAAGTGGTACACCCAAAGGGGCATTCCAACAGGCACCAGACCCTGCTGGGAACAACTCTGCCTCGAGGGGCAGCCCTTGCACGGTGTCTCTTACACAGTGACCTAGGTTTTACTCTTATAGCTACCCAGCCTGAAGGGTCAACTCCACACACAAAAGGGCAAACAGCTTTTAAGACTCAACTACAGCAGGGGGTGCACATAACCCACAAGGAACATTCCTGGAACATGGAGCTCAGGTGATCCGGAAGACTGTGCCACTGAGCCCAACAAGACACCTCCATCATAAAGCCATCATAGCAAGTTAGGTAGTCTTGGCAGATCCACCTAATACACAGAGACAAAATAGAAAGACAGAGAAAAATGTCCCAAACAAAAGAACAAGAGAAATCCCCAGAAAAGGTTAAATGAAATGGATGAAATGGAAAAAACAAAAATACCAGATGCAGAGTTCAAAATAATGGTTACAAGGATCCTCAAGGGCCTTAGGAGAAGAACAGGTGATCTCAGTAAGAACTTAAACAAAGAGGGAATAAGCATTAAAAAGGACGTAGAAACCATAAAAAAGAACCATCAGAAATGAAGACTACAGTATCTGAAATGAAGAATACACTAGAAGGAATCAATAGCAGGTTAGATGAAGCAAAAGAGGAAATCTGCGAATTAGAGAACAAGTTAACAGTAAGCAACCAAGCAAAGGATAAGAGAATTAAAAGAAACAAGCAAACTCTAAGAAACCTCTGGGACAACATCAAGTGTGACAACATGAACATCATGGGGGTACCAGAAGGAGAAGGACATTAGCAAGGGATAGAGAACTTGTTTGAAGAAATAATGTTGGAAAAGTTCCCTAACCTGGTGAAGGAAAAAGTGACACAAGTTCAGGAAGCTCAGAGAGTCCCAATCAAGATGAATCCAAAGAGGCCCACACCAAGATACATCATAAGTAAAATGGCAAAGGTTGAAGACAATCTTGAAGGCACCAAGAGAGAGACAGTTATGTACCTACAAGGGAGCTCCCATAAGGCTGTCAAGTGATTCTCAACAGACACTTCAGACCAGAAGGGATTGGCGTGAAGTATTCAAAACGATGGAAAGCAAAGACCTGCAACCAAGACTACTCTATCTAGCAAGGCTATCATTTAAAATTGAAGGGGAAATAAAGAGCTTCCTAGACCAAAAAAAATATATATATATAGGAACTAAAGGAGTTCATTACCACAAAACCAGTATTGCAAGAAATGTTCAAGGGATTCCTTTAAGAAGAGGAAATAGAGGAACACAGGTATAGGGAAAAAATGACAATAAATAAGTACCTATCAATAATAACCTTAAATGTAAATAGATTAAATGCTCCAATCAAAAGACATAGGGTAGCTGCATAGATAAGCAAACATGACTCTTATATATGCTGCCTACAAGAGATCCACCTCAGAACAAAATATTCACACAGGCTGAAAGTGAAGGGATGGGAAAAAAAATTCCATGCTAATGGAAACAAAAATAAAAGCTGGAGTAACAATACTTATACCTGACAAAATAGACTTCAAAACAAAGGTCATAACAAGACACAAAGAAGGACACTACATAAAATTAAAAGGATCAATCCAACAAGAGGATATAACCCTTATAAATATATATGCACCCAAAACAGCAGCACCTAAATATATGAAGAAAATCTTGGTGGACTGTAAGGGACAGATCAACAGAAATACAGGCATAGTAGGGGATTTTAACAGCCCACTGTCATCAGAGGATAGATCTTCCAAACAAAAAATCAACAAGGAAACAATTACCTTAAACAACACACTAGATCAGAGCAATTAAGTTTATATTTACAGAACATTTCACCCAAAGCAGCAGAATACACGTACATCTCAAGTGTACGTGGAACATTCTCAAAGATCAACCACATGTCAGGACACGAAATAAGTCTTAACAAATTCAAGAAGATTAAAATTAAGCACCTTCTTTTATCACAATGACATGAAACTACAATAAAAAAACAAAAGCAGCCCTTGTCAGTGTGGCTTGGTTGGTTGGAGCATCATCTCATGGACCAAAAGGTCATGGGTTTGATTCCCAGTCAGGGCACATACCCAGGTTGAGGGTTTGATATCTGGTTTGGGGCATGTACGAGAAGGCAGCTAATTGATGTTTCTCTCTCACATCGATGTTTCTTTCTCTCTCTCATCTTCCTCTTTCTCTGAAAACAATGAAAAAAATGTCCTCAGTTGAGGATTAAAAAAATACATTCAAACACATGGAGGCTAGACAGCATGTTATTAAACAATGAATGGGTCAACAATGAGGTCAAAGAAGAAATCAAGTTACCTTGAAACAAATGAAAATGAGAACACAGCCAGCCCACAATCTGTGGGACAGAAGGGAAGCGGGTCTGAGAAGACAGTTCATCATGTTACAGGCCTTCCTCAAGAAGCAAGAAAAATCTCAGAGGGGAGAGGGATAAGGGGAACTGGATGAAAGAAGGTGAAGAAATTAGCCAAAGAACATATATGTATAACCCATAGCACAGAAAACAGTGAGATGCTGGCCAGAGGGAAGGGGGGCAGGGCTCGGTGGAAGTGGACAAACAGGAGAGAAATGGGAACATCTGTAATAGTGTCAACAATAAAAATAAAGTGTAAAAAAGACATATGTAAAATGATGAGATCAGCTCCGAGCACCTAGCAGGCAATCTACAAGTGTGACGAGGGTGTTGATGGTCACTGACAGTGATGTGAATTTCCTAGTGTTGGTAATGGTGCAATCAAACATCAGAGAGCCACTTAAGTAACCTCAGCAAGTTAGATGGACCGACTGTATCAAGACCAGGAAAATTCCAGAGCAGCGCTGGGTAAAGTGCTCTGGGTTCCAACTCTGGCTGTGCCACTAACTAGTGGTTCGATCCTATCTCTGCCTGATTTCCCCCATCTGTAGAACGAAGGTGGTAACAACAGAACCTATTATAAAGGGTCATTGTGACTCCCTGTGTGTAGTGAACAGCTGTCATGAAGATCCTCAGGACAGAGCCTAGTGCCTTAGCTGTTCTTATTTCACTTGTGTCCCAGCTTTGTAGATTAGCCCCATGGAAAACCCTTCCCTGGAGCCTTTTCTTAGCTTTTCTCTAACACAGTGTCACAACCCTAGGGCACACAGTGGGAGCTAGACATCTGCTTCCCACCCCCTCATGCTTTAGAGTAGTGATTTCAAACTCTGTTCATTTTGATCCATAGTAAGAAAGGTGTTGTACGTGTGTGCATGTATGTACACGCATGCACACAAACTGAAAGAAAACTTTCACAAAGCACCTGGAATGCATGCTGATATCTTCTGCTCTACTGTTCATTTTTTAAGTGTCAGTTACCACCCATTAAAAATTTACTCATATTGTAGCTAGCCCATATTTTGAAAAACTCAGCTTTAAATGAGGCATGATCAGAATTGTGCACGAACAATCATAGTACTCAAGCCCTCCATTCAGAGGCTGAAGTCACTGCCCTGTTGCTCAGGATTTTACATCATCTCAGTCGATGCCTTCTTACAGTGCCAACTGGTCATCCTCAGCTTTGACACGTGGCCATCAATCAGTGTGCCCTGATAGGTCTCAGAAGGGTTGGGTGGCTCTGCCTGGCTTCCATTAATTCTGCAGCCTGTACTTTTGTTCTGTACTTTTGACCAGTGAAGTCCTGCAAAATAATATGTGCCTTTTGCTAAGTAGATGAATATTTAATGATGAATGGGTAAAAGAAAGATGTGTGGATAAAAATTATAATTTGCTTATCCATAAGTCTAGAAGTAGATAATTACAGTCTCTGAGAAAACTGCCTCTAGAGTCTTAGTCCTGTAGTTCACATTTCCCGACTGCTTCCCAAGGTCAAACACGCTCTTGCGAAAAACATTCAGTTTCGATGCTCATCATTTTGAGGAGTGAGCTTATGAAGGTGATATGGTCATTCCAGGACACATCAGGGGATGAGGCCTAATTGCTTGCTTAAATACATTTTTCCAGCCTTAAAAAAAAAAACCCTTCACTGAATTGTTTTGAATTGAATTAGCATAAAGTTAAAGTTACATATTATTAGTTAATACAATATAGTTAAAAATGACACACTGCTTGGAATTTTAAGTTTTGCTGAGAATCCTTTCAGTGCTCACACACCTGAAAGGAAGTTTCACAAAGCGTCTAGATTCCACCCCATGGTTTTCCTGTTTTGTTACTTAATTTTTATAATGCTGGTGACCACCTATTGAATTAATTTCATTGTATTGTTAGCTGGCCCATATTTTTGAAAATTCAGCTTTAGGGTCAGGTGAGGTGGAAGCCTGGAGTGTCCATTTGACCCCTTAAGGGATCAAATATATGGTGAAGGAAGGAGACTAGACTTTGGGCGGTGAGAACACAATGCTATATACAGATGATGTGTTACAGAATTGTGCACGTGAAACTTACGTAATGCCATTAACCAACATCACCCCAATTACATTTAGTTTTAAAAAAATAAGTAAAATAACAAAAAAGAAAATTTTAAACTCAGCTTTAAGTGAGGCATGGACAAAAAAATAGTGCATGGACAGTTCCTCTCCAAATGTCGCGCATCAGTCTAGGTCCCTTTGATTACAACCGCTGTGCAGTCCACATGCAGATAAACCTTCCACCATGTCCGAGCGCAGAGGACAGGGTTTTCCCCCACCAAACTCACAGAATGGTAAAGCTGCAAGGACCAGGGCTGGTCTGCACATACCTTCTCTGAAGGGGCTGAACCATTGTTGTTGCCTTTGGAGAAAAAAGTGGTAAAGAGAGTGCAGGTTGAAAGCGGCACCCAGTACCCCACGGGACTCTGCTCTGTGTCAGTCCTGGCAGGCAGGCGAACCTCTGAGATGCTGTCCCTCTGTTTGCCTCCCACTATGTTAACTTACCTTTGGATTACACAAGCCAGTCTGGCTAGCTGTGGCCTTGGGTGAGTGTAGACATCAGTGTTTGTAGCAGCAGAATAACAGGGTTAGAGGTGGTAAGTCTACGATTCCTTCCACTCTAACATCCTGTGCCCTAGAAAGTCAACCATGCAAACAGCCTGATCGCTTATTTTCCAAAACATGGGGAAATAAAACATTTTTTGTCAGAATACCTTATAACTTCCTGAGGTTACTGCAGAAATTTAATTTCATCTCTATTCCTTTGAAGCCCATGCCTCCTGACTATACCACTCCGTGTCTCCCTATCACTGTCATTGAATGGCCTCCAAACAACTCCCCAGCATCACTGGGAATTTAGCACCCGCTTTCCTTTCTTCCTCCCACTCCAGCTCCTGCTTTCATCTTGGCTGAGTGGCCATGTGGATGGCTGATGCAATGCCCAAGGTTGAGAGCCCTTGGATCCTCGCAACTGTCACCTCCACTCCTTCACTTTTAGGGTCACAGGCTGAGCCTTGGTCATGTCATCACCCAGAAGTGCTCTGTCCCCAAACAATGCCCACCTCCCTTGTCAGAGCCTCCTAGCCTTAAAGCTCTCTCGCCCCTTATTCCTTTGCGAGCTGACTGCTTTTCAGCCTTACCGAAACTTCAGTCTCAAACACCTCTCCCCCCGGTTCAGCAGGGTTCCTTCTCTTTCCTCGCCAGCCTGGCGGTGCCCATTACAGACTCTGGGTCGAGTCTATGGCTGACACATGGAAGGCAGGTGCCCAGGATTGTTGAATGACTGTTAACAGGTGCAGCTCCTTTAAAAGCAGGGTTTCTTTATTTGATCAGTCTTTTTACTGAGTACCCAAATTTTTATTGCTTCTGGATTTCGGCACCCATTGGTTGAATATGAAATTCAGACCTTTCATTTATGCAGAGAACATAAATGATTTTAATGAGCACTACATTTTGTTCTCAAAATAAGTGTAGCTCGCAAGGTAAATAAAAATTAAGACAGAGCAGAAAAACCCAAGGCTGGTTTTTCCCACTGCAGCCAGTGAGAAGGTGCCCCGTACGAAGGGGTGGGCCCCTCCCTGCCTCAGCAGAATGAGGGAGGGCAAAAGACCTTTTTTGCAATTGTTGTTCCTCTCTCCATCAACTTTCACTCTTGGAGTTTAGATAATCTTGCCTTTTAGAACAAGAAAATGGTCTTATTTACCACATCCACAGGACAAGGAAAAACTCTCCAGCAAGGGACCATGGGCTCCAGTGAGAACTGCTGACAGCCGTAGTTTATTAAGTCAGCTGGGAGGATCAGCCAGAGGGCAGACATGTGGCTCGTAGCTTCAAAGATGATGTCCTTGGTTGCAAAGATGATGTCTTTACTTATTTCAGGAGTTCGCCATCACTAGGGACCTTTTAGCCAATTCCTAGCCATACCCCAGCCTCAGCAACAGCTTCCTTCATGGAGCAAAGCCTTCTGGTTAGTGATTTTTGCAGTTACATAACACTGGTCACTTTTAGCTAGGTCTCACAAAACTGTTTTCCAAGATAAAGCGGGGCTAGGCAAACCCAAAATCTAATAAGAACTACTAAACAGGGTCAAGGTGATTCAGCAGGGTTATGTTATAAGGAAAGCCAACTACTGTGAAATTGTAGGCTCATTCTGACCAGAAGGTACAAATATTTTCCCAGGACTGCAGTTTGTGGTGCCTTAATTTGCTGCCTGATGGTCTTCCAAGACGGACCTCATTTCTGCTACCTTCCTACCTGTATGGGGTTGTGGAATGGGCTTTGGACACCGACCAGCCCCATTCTTCTGGGGTTGGTCACTACAGGCTGTCAGACCTCGGACAAGTTACTGAACCACTCTGAGCTTCAGCTTTTTATTTTTAAAAATGGGTTACAGCAACACAGCTACCTCAGAGAGTGTTGTAGGAACTAAATGAGGTGACATATGAACACAGCTAGGTCCTGGAGTATAGTAGGTCCAAGACAAATATGTCAGTTCTCTGATACTCTGCAACATAGGAAAACACATGTGATATTAAATGAAAAAGTGGAGTACACAAAAGTATTTTTTACAACTATATAAAAACTTATTATCCAGGCTGTAACCATGTCAAAGTTATCCACCTTCAAGCTAACTTATGGGACTGCTACTACTTTCGGTAAATAAAAAGGCTACCCTGGCTGGTGTGGCTCAGTGGATTGAGTGCCGGCCTGCAAACCAAAGGGTCGCCAGATTGATTACCAGCCAGGGCACATGCCTGGGTTGCAGGCCAGGTCCCCAGTAGGGGGCGCACAAGAGACAACCACACAGTGTTGTTTCTCTCCCTCTTTCTCCCTCCCTTCCCTTCTCTCTAAAAATAAATAAATAAAATATTTTTTAAAATTTAAAAAGTAAGTAAGTAAATAGGCTCTTTATCACACAAAACTTGGAAAACACTGGGGCTTTTCTCACCTCCTCCTTCTGAAATTTGATAATTCCTGGGGGATCCCATGTTTGCACTGGTCCCTTTGATTCTAATTTTTACTTCTGTTGAATCCTCCGTCACCTCTGGTCTTGACTCTTTCAAACCATTTTTTTTCTATCCATGCAGCATAGACCCAAATATGGAAAACTGACCTTTCATTTTGATCTCCCCAAACTCCACTGAAACAAGGCAGTCTCCCTCCATGTTTGCAGTCCCCACAGGGGGCGGCCACCACACAGCACAGCCTAACGCCTGGAACAAACCCCTACCTTCAAAGACCCTGCCAACGCAGTCACAGCTCAGGCGCGCTGGTCGACCCTCTTCCTCAGCCCACCCCCCCCACTTCCCTTTTCTTCCTCTACTTCTGCCCCAACTCCTAATACCGAAGGCTACCCAAAACTCTAAATTTCTCCCACTGCTTTTATGCAAATAAGTGCTCTCTGCCTGCACCTTCACCACCACCACCCCGCACTGTCACCCCCCCACCTGCCCACCCAACCTGGTCGCTGTCAGGGAGCCTGTCTTCCCAGACAGGTCTGCCTCACCTCACCTCAGGGAAGGGGAAAGAAACAGGGACACTAGGACCCTTGTCCTTTCCTGGGTGTTTTACTGAACAGAAAATGGTTTCTCCCTAAAATGCATTCTGCCACCCATTTTCTTCTCATTGATATCCATAAATATATACATTAATTCAGTAAATATATATATTAACAAATTTTAAAAATTTTGCCATAGGTTGGTGGGACTACAAATAATTTTTTTCTTCTCTCTTTGTCAAATCTTGTCATTCTACTTTTACTTTTTTTAAAAAATTCTAAACCTCTAAACCCTATAGATGTAAGCATCAATTCTAAACTTTATAACAAGAAAAGCTTTCCACAGAAAATTACTGATCAAGTAGACTGCTTTTCAGCAGTTCCTGAATCAGCAGCAATCCCCTCTAAGTAGATAAAAAGGAGCTTTGCAGAGCTCTACGAGGCCAGAGCATTTTATAGACCAAAGTGAGCAAGAACAAGGAAGAAACACCGGGCTGGCTACCTTGCTTGTATGGAGCAAGGCGAAATCTCAAGCTGGTCAGGCAACCTGTGGGAGCAGGCAAGTGCTGACTGGTTGGCCCAGGTCTTCCTTTTCTGGGAGAGCTGAGCATAGGAACAGAGATAAGTTTTGGTTTGCTGATGTGGAGCATAATATGAGCAAGAGCATCTTGGGGCTAATTTGATTATTTTAACAAGTGGGAAATTATAAATATTTTTGTTAAATTGAAAAGATATTTATATTCAATTTGAGAATCTGAGCTAAATACACATATGACCAAATATATCTTGTTACATTTAGAAGATAAGAAACCAGGAATACAGGGCTTTATCCCAAGCAGCTGAGCTGTGTCTACTCAATTCTCCTGTCCTCAGTTTATGAATCTCCTCCAGGCCTAGAAACCCCAGTGGCTGTGAATTGCTGTTGTCTCTGAGGATTTGTAAATGCTCTGTCAGGATGTGGAAGCAGAGTTTGAGTCTTCCAGGCCAGGCGATCTCCAGGTTCTCTTTGACAGGTGCTCTTATGTACATTGTGTATGCGTGTTCCCTAGCTCACTGACGTGACTGAAAGGAATATGTGGAAGTCAGTTGTTCAGACCCCTCACTGAGTACACACAGCATTTCCCACTGGACCATGGGCATGACCACCGTGGGAATGCCTTCTCCAGCTAAATGCTGACTTTTCCCTAAAAAAAAATATCAATTTATGGTCATGTGGACCTCCTTATTAATTTCAAGGAATTAGGTATTACTTCTGAAAAGAGCACTGTTGGTGAATGCAACTACAAGAGCATGTTAAGATGAAAATCAGCCTCTCTCTCTCTCCAACCCATTCCTTTGGACTCTGCATTTTAAAAGCCCATAGTGATGGAAACCGGAGGATTGTTAGCAGAGCCCCAGGGTATTGCCTGGAGTCTGCCTGCCTGCACACACTGGCCCTAAGAAATGCACAAGCAGGAGTTTGCAGTACTGAAACAAAAAAAAAATAGGTTTTATTTTTAGCATTAGAATATTTCTTTTTTAAATTACATGTTATTGATTATGCTATTACAGTTGTCCTGATTTTTCCCCCTTTGCCCCACTTTACCCAGCACCACCCACTCCCTCAGGCAATCCCCTTACCATTGTTCATGTCCATGAGTCATGTATATAAGTTCTTTGGCCACTCCATTTCCTATACTGTACTTTACATCCCCATGGCTATTCTGTAACTACCTGTTTGTACTTCTTACACCCTCACCTCTATACCCTTTCCCCTACACCCTCTACCATCTGGCAACCATCAAAACGCTCTCAAAATCCATGATTCTATCTCTGTCCTTCTTGTTTGCTTAGTTTGTTTTTTAGATTCAATTGTTGATATGTATTTTTGCACTTTATTGTTCATAGTCTTGATCATCTTTTTCTTAAATAAATCTCTTTAACATTTCATGTAAAAATGGTTTGATGAGGATGAACTCCTTTAGTTTTTTCTTGTCTGGGAAACTCTTTATCTGCCTTTTGATTCTAAATGATAGCTTTGCTGGGTAGAACAATCTTGGCTGTAGGTCCCTCCTTCTCATGACTTTGAATATTTCTTTCCAATCCTTTTTCCTGCAAAGTTTCTTTTGAGAAATTAGCTGACAGTCTTATTGGAACTTCCCTGTAGCCAACTAAGTGCTTTTCTCTTGCTGTTTTAAGATCCTCTCTTTTCATCTTTAACCTTCGGCATTTTAATTATGATGTGTCTTGGAGTGGGCCTCTTCACATCCATCTTATTTGAGACTCCCTGTGCTTTCTGGACTTGCATGTCTATTTCCTCATCAAATTAGGAAAGTTTTCTTTCACTATTTTTTCAAATATATTTCCAATTTCTCACTCTTTCTCTTCTCCTTCTGGCACCCCTTTGAGGCAAATAGTGGACCTCTTGAAGTTCTGGAGGCTGCTTATACTATCCTCATTTTTTGGATTCTTTTTATTCCTTGTTGTTCTGATTAGTTGTTTTTTCTTCCTTACGTTCCAAATCTTTGATTTGATTCTCAGCTTCATCCACTCTACTGTTGTTTCCCTGTAAATTGTTCTTTATTTCATTTAGTGTATCCTTTGTTTCTGACTGGGTGTTTTTCATGCTCCTGAGGTCCTAAGTGCCTTGAGCATCCTCATAACCAAAGTTTTGAACTCTGCATCTGAAAGATTACTTATCTCCATTTCATTTAGCTCTTTTTCTAGAGTTTTGATCTATTCTTTCATTTGGGCCATGTTTCTTTGTCTCCTTGTCTTGGCAGCCTCCCTGTGTTTGTTTCTATGTATTAGATAGAGCTGCTTTGACTCTGTGTCTTGGCAGTGTGGTATAATAGGGACCAGTGTAGCCTAGTAGGTGTCCTGTAGGGATCAGAGGCATAGCCTCCCTTATCACACAAGCTGGGTACTCGAGGTACACTATTTGTGTGGGCTGAGTACACTCACCTCTTGTAGTTGAGCCTTGGTTGCTGTTGGCAAATCAATTGGAGAGATTTACCCAGGCTAATGAGCTGCAAGGATTGGCTGTGACCACTGACCACCAACCTCTACCCTCCATGGACGATCAGCTGTGCAGGCGCAGGGTGGTGGTGCTCCAACATGGTCTGTAGCTGTCCACTAGGTCACAGGCCCTGGAGTTTCCCAGGTGGTACAGGCCAAGGTCATCCCCTGCCTGAGCTATAAAACCATCAGAGATGGCTGCTACTTGTGCTGGGCTTGGAGATTCCCAGGCAATGCCAAGCAGTGAATCTAGGTTGGCTGCTGCTAGCGCCAGGCCAGGGTCTCACTGAGGCCAGCTGTTGATTGTTTGAGAGGATTTTGGAAGTTGTGCAGTATGAGCCAAGACCAGCCATTCATATGGAAAAGCATGTTGGGTCGGGCCCTAAGTTGAGTGGGGCAGAGTGTCTGGGGATCTCCAAGGTGGGTCTAACAGTGTTTGCCAGGTTGATGGAGTCTCAGATATGGCACCAGCTTGCTGGCTCTATGGCTCTATGGCTTATTATGGGAGGATTTAGAAAAGGGATGATGGCCTCTGCCCATCTCGATGGCAGACACTTCAGTTCCTCCCTGTCTGCCACTGGTGCCTTTCAAGCTGCTACCCTGGTGCCGGAGCTCAGAGGGAGTGAATCTGAGTAGGTGAGTCCATGTGGGTTCTTTAAGAGGAACTGCTTCAAACTTCAGAAGTTTCTTCCACCAACTCAATCCCTGTGGTTTTTGCAGCCAGAAGTTGTGAGGACTTATCCTCCTGGCACTGGAATCCTGAGCTGGGGGGGCTGGTGTGGGGTTGGGACTCCTCGCTCCTAAAATATCCATCCCAAATTTTTAATCCCCCACATGTTGGTGTGGGCCCAGCCCATTCTGTGTCTTCACCCCTCCTGCTAGTCTGGATGGATGCAGTTTCCTAATTCCATAGTTGTCAGACTTCCATTAAACTAGATTTCTGACAGTTCTGAGTAATGGTTGTTCAATATTTTAGTTTTAGTTTTGATGTGGTTGTGCAAAGAGGGAAGTTATATCTGCCTACACTGCCATCTTGACAGGAAATTGAAAGAAAAAATAGCTTAATATTGAACTGGCCAATAGAGACTGGGAACTTAAGCTTAGAGCACTGACTCCCCGGTGGCTTGTTGGCTGCAGAATCAACAAGGCCAAAATCACAGCACCCTGTGGGGGTTGGGGTTCAACATCATGCTGGGAGCTGATTGGCTGGAAGTGAGGTAAGGAATGATTTCTTCAGATCTTGAGGATAGTTCTGAGGTCTTTTCCGGTGACTCTCTGTTTAGTCTCATGGGAAAGTAGCCAGGGGGACATTCCACCTTATGGCTCAGGAGCTAAAACCTAAGTTAGGACATAAGGTTACCTTCAGCCTGCCAGATGTACGGACCTTGTGACCATTAGTCAGGCCCAGCTACTGTCTTCTGCTGCCTCAGGGGTTGCTGATTAATCTGGTGAAAGGCTAGGTCTCTGATGGGTGGGGGGCCAGAGGGATATGATTTCCAGAGCTAATATTTAAAACTAAATTTAACCAAAGTCATAAGGACCCTCAGTTTTAGGATTGCTGTGTGATAATTCTTGTTTTTATTTTTTCACTTGTTCTATAAATCCCTGTTCTATAGTGTAGAAAGTGAATGGGAAGTCTGGTATCTGGAAGGTACTAAGCCATGGGGCGGCTAGAGCCTGTAGAAGGGAAGCAGGTGATGGGCAGGAGCATCATGCCCTCTCCCTTTATTCCCACTGAGCAGCCTCTCCCAGCCCCATGAAGATGAAGCATAGACCTTAGGCATGGCACCAGGGAGGGTGGACATCCAAAACACCGGGCACTTGGAGCTCTGTACATGTTTGCTGAGTGAGTGAATGGTGTGTGGTAGCCCATTCCCTGCAGGGCTCCCTGCTTTGCCCAAACCAGTCAGGGTTGAGTGCAGCCTGGATTGGATTTCAGGCCAGCTTCATCTAGACTGGCGATTTCCAACCAGTGTGCCACAGGAATTTTTCAACCACGCAGTACCCGACTATTTAGACAGGGGTACTGACCTCTTTTCCCTGAGATTGTCAAATTAAAAAATGACAACACTCAACACAACAACAGTCATTGGGTGTGAATCAATCAAAATTATACCAATTTTTTTGTCAGATTGGCAAAAAATAAACATTTTTGATGTGCCACAAACCTTTAGTAATTAGTTTATGTGTGCTATGGGATAAAAAAGGTTGAAAGTTGCCACTGTAGACCATCCTCCTCAGGTACTACTCGAAGGTGCATTACCTCTTTCAGACCTCTCAGTCTTCACGGAATGTCCAGGGGCAAGAATCTGAGCAGTGAATCAAAGCATGTGCAGAAAGAGAGGTGACGTGAGAGTGGGTGCACCTTGGCTGGGTGCAGGGACGGCCAGGGAGACCAGGACTCAGCTCTCTGGTTGCTAGCCACCTCTTAACTCTGTTGTGAGATGAGAGGGAGCCCCGGACACCTGGAGCTGCTCCTGTACCCGAGGCAGGGGACACGGCAGCTGGCCCTCCTGGCTGGGTGCAGACAGCATCTCGGCCAGCAGTCTCCACACTGTGCCCTGAAGAACGCCAGGGCAGGGACCTGCAGCTGGGCTCTGGCACCATCCCCACCTCTCACTTCACAACCTGAGCAGCCTGCTTTGTGGCTCAGACTGCCACTGAGTTTCTGTGTGCGAGGCATGCGCAGAGCTTTAAAACAAACCAACAACAACAACAAAAGTTAAACCATTTTTGGTCTAAACCACTAATCAAATCTCTCAGGTTACAAATTGAGGCAATACATTTGGGCCCCAGAAACTCAGTGTCTCTCCCAAGGTCCTGGAACCAGATAGAGACTGAGCGAGCACCACACCGTCTTCCTGACTCTCAAGCCCCGTCCTGCTTCGGGAGCCCCACCAAGCTCATGAGCTGAGGAAGCGGAATTCAGGGGGGTCGGGTGGGCACACAGGCCTTTTTCCTCTCTGCAAATGGATTCCACCACAGGGAAAGCGTAAAAATCTTGACTGATCTATAGAAAAGTGTTGGCTAAATTACTTAAATTTAGTCATTCAACGAACTTTTATTGACCACCTACTATGTGCTAAGCAAACTCCAGAGACACAGCAGACTTTGTACTCTGGGAACTTATTGTCTTAAAAGAGATGCTGACTCTTAAGTAAAATTTCCCAGGGCTGAGAGACCAGAGACGGAGGTTGACAACTCCATGATTATGTCGAGAACATTTATTAAGAGGACTCACATAAGAAGGGACACATCTTGGCAGTGGAGGGAAGATGTGGGTGCTCCATGCAACGAGGCAGGTGCTAAGGGGTTACGTAGATGCAGGATTGATACGGGCACTGGGGAGTGATCTGCCCCAGACAAGGGGACTGTGACTTGGGCATCTGCCTGGGGAGAGGGTAACAGCCTGTGCCAGGAGCCAGCATGCCTGGGACAACAAGGCAGAGGGGTCGATCAGACAGTCCCTGATAGGAGTTTCAGGAAGCAACCTCGTCTGGCCGGATCTAGCTGGTGGGTCAGGCAGTGTGACAGTCTCCTCCACACTGAGCCTGACCAGCCTCCTCTTAAAGTACGCAGGTGAATCGATCATTATATTGTAGGGGACGGAGAAACTTTCCTCTTCCCTTCAAGTCTCTTTCAGCTGGCCGAATTAAATCTACGTGAGACAGATTAACAAGAGAAAAATAACCAAATTCAATTAACATGAATACACATGGGAACCCCACATACATGACAGAGTCAGAGTCCCCACATATGTGAAAGGTTCAGAGACAAAAAGGAAACCTGGGCATGCATGACGTTCTGAGCTAAGGGTGGGGCAAGGCACCGTGGGAAAGGACGGTCATTCCCAGGATGATCAGAAGGGCAAATGTTCCGTAATTAGAAGTTTGCCCTGCCCTGTAGGTTGGCCAATTTAAGGTTATCTCTGATGGTCTCTTACTAATGGCAAGGCCACTAATTCAAGCTCTTCTAGGTAGTTAAGGGAGGGGCAGAAGTTTCTCTTGAACCCAGAGGGTTTCAGTTGCCTTTAGCTCAGAATCATCCCCATGCCACAGGGGCACACCATGGGGTGACTCGTTCTGAACCCCTACAGTACATCATTGTAAAACGTGCTATGGAGGGAGAAGTACAAGATGCTGTGAGAGCACACACGGACTGGGGCAAAAAGTAGGTTTACAGTTGTGAGTACACGAAACACAGAGTTTATTCTTGTACTATTATATAGCAGTTACGGTACTATTTTCCATGCGAACAACTATAAACCTACTTTTGCCCCACCCCGTAAACAAGGACCTGACCAAGTCTGGGAGATCATCAGAGGGTGTTCTCCTGAGGAAATGACATCTGGGCTAAGATCAGAAAGATGTCTGAGAGTTAACTTGATACATAATTATCTCTAATCTTTATTGAGCATTTACCTAAGTAGGGCTTTGTTTGTTACATTAACTTCTTTAATCCTCCCAGCAATCCTATAAGGTAGGTCTTGTTACTTTCTTCATTTCACCAAGATGCATAAACTGAAGCAAGACCATGCAATTCACATGCAGGTCTCCAGCTCCAGGTCTTACTCTGTATTTGCAGGCTGTGGAGTTGGGTGTGGTTGAGGAATGAGAGCTAGGACTGCTGAAGTGCAGGGTAGATGGTCTACCAGGGGTGTCCAACCTGTGGCCTGTGGGCTGCATTCGGGCAGGATGCGGCCAGAATGGCTATGAATGCGGGCCAACACAAAAGTGTAAATTTACTTCAAACCTTTTTTTGCTCATCAGTGTTCATTGGTGTTTGTGTATTTAATGTGTAGCCCAAGATGACTCTTCTTTCAGTGTGTCCCAGAGACCCCAACAGGCTGGACACCCCTGGCTCTACGTGAAGCTGGCAGAGTAAGAGAGAGCCATGTCATGCAGGTGTGATAGTCTACGCTGTTCACGCCAAAAATTGTGGTGTTTTGCCTGAGGTCAGCAGGAAATATTTTATGCCAGGGAGCACATGGCCATGTCTATTTTTCAGTAAGACCACTCAGGCTGCCGTGTGGGGGCTAGATTAGAAAGAGGGGAAGGAGGGATGTGCAGAGATTAGGGAGGTGGCCTTCGCAGTAGCCCGGGCTTAAGCCAATGGTGACTAACCCTGTGGCTTGCCTGAGATGTAGAGAAGTAGACAAAAGCAGTGTCTGGTAGAAGCGAGCAACTCCCTAGTAATTTAAAAGAAAGGCTCTCCCTGGCTGGTGCGGTTCAGTGGATTGAGCACCAACCTGCAAACCGAAAGGTCACCAGTTTGATTCCCAGTCAGGGCATATTCCAGGGTTGTAGGCCAGGTCCCCAGTTGGGGACGTGTGAGAGGCAACCGATCAATGTATCTCACACACTGATGTTGCCCTTTCTTTCTCCCTTCCTTCCCCTCTCTCTAAAATAAATAAATAAATAAATAAAATCTTTAAAAATAAAAATAAAAAAATAAAAGAAAGACTCAAGTCCCTTAGAAGCAATGATGTGAAATATGCTAATTACCAATTATTTTTATCCCATCCTAGTAGGAAGTTTGGAAGTTCTTAAACCAGTTCTCATACACATTAAAAATCATGGCATGGACTAGGTTAAAATATTCTGAAATTCATTCAGCCACTTGAAAACCAGGTCAAAGGTTGGCTCCCTGACACCTCTGTCACCACAGGATCCACCCTGGCAGCCCCTTCTGGCCTTGGAACCATCCCACTCCTGAGGGCTGCTGGGGTCTGGCTCCCAGGGCAGGCCCTCCCTGCAGGGTTCCCTTGGGCACACCCTATGTGCTAGAAAATGCCCCATTTACCAGCTCTAAATGCCAGCCCACAACTTCACAGATTCTCCAAGTTTGGTTCCCAGATTGTTTGTTTGCTAAATGGCTGAAGTAGAGTTTTGGTGAGTAACTTCTCTCCTGCCAAGATGACAAGAATCTGTTTCTAAAGACAGATGTGTGGCTCCGTGTGGACAGAATATGTGGTGCATGAGCATCTTTGGCAGAAAGTAGAATGGTGTGGAAAATCTGAAGCCCTGGGTTGTTTTCTCTGCTCGTGGTTTCTGGGATTGCGGAGTTGAGGAGGAGCAGAGAGGGTCAGCTGTGGAGGAGGCAGAGATTAGCCACATGGAAAGTATCTTCCTGGTACCCGATTAAGTCCACTTCAGGCACAGCTGACAAGTCTTTTGTTCTAAAAAAAGGAACATCACGGGCTTTCAGTACTGAAGTGTGCTCCCTGTCAGATAGGAGCTGGGATTCGTAGCTCCTGTTTATAGAGTGCATGCTGATCAGACGGGACATTTGACCAGTCTTCAAATTCCTAGCTTTTACATTCTGTTCAAGTTCAGATATGTCTATCAAAAGCAGAAAACTACAAGCTAAAAAAAGTCAGGCTCGTCCTTCTCTTGGATTTCCAGGAAAGTGCCAGACTTCCTTTCTGAAATTAATTTAGTGCTGTTTCCTCCTAGGTGTGTGTTCTGCGCCACCTTGTGGGTATGTTTGGAACTGCGCCTCCCCAGGCTTTTCGGGGCTCAGAGAACCACCACCTACCTACTCTAGCCCTGCCATAGCCTTCCCCAGCTGGTCCCTTGGTGCCCTGAAGTAAAACAGGTTCCAGGCTTGCCCGGAGGAGGACCAGCACAGAACGGAAGGAGGAGGACGCAAATGTCAATCTTCCGTGCTACTGTGCAGTGCTTCAGATCATCCACAGCTGCCATAGCCCATAAAGCTGTACCCTGCAGATGGAGATGGAACGAGGCCTGCACTGCCTCTCAAGTCAGGTGCCCCTGTAAGAATAAAGTTACAGGACTTTTTTCTTTTTCTTTTTTTTTTCCAGAGGGAGTTAAAAAATTGGAAATGAAGGTTGGCAACAGCTCCTTCGTGCTTGTAAAGTGCTGGCATTTGCTGCACTTCTGCTCTGTGGTTATTGAGCTGGAGGAAGCTGCCCTTGGCACAGGAGCGGAGCAGGCGGGGGACAGCGGGGGCGGGGGGTTCCATAACATTCACTGCACTTGTCTCAGGTGTAGAGACAAGCCCTGAAACAGCGTGGGGCAGCTCAGTGCCGCCCCAGGCTTGGACTGGGTAGTGGAGAGGACACAAGTCCCAGTGCCTCACAGCCCTGCTTTCCAATGGGCCCTCCTTCACATACCAGCTGTGTGACCTTGGACACGTTGCCTGTGCCAGTCAGTCTTCTAGTCTGAAAGTTGAGGACAATAATAGGATCTTTTCATGAGATTCGTGGAAAACTAAATGAGCTATAGCCCAGGCTTGGCTCTTAGCTGACTAATAATAACTGGTTCAGGCGAGTAAGCAACCCACACTAAAGTTCCCTGGGCCCTCTAAACATCCGATTGGAAGGACTGGTCGTGGCTGCAGTGAGACAGCTGATAAAAACAGTAGTAGGTCAGCGATATCTGTTCCATCAAAACAACCCAGACTAGGTTATTGTCTCTGAGGAGGTAAGATACGACCTGCAGTGCACCTGAAGAAGGGGTGCAGTTACCGAACTGAAATGTACCAGGTGACGAAAGGCCAGGGCCTAGGCTCCATGTGCCAGGTCCCCCACCCTCATGCAGTCATGCGTCCACAACGCAGTGGTGGGGTGGGCCTCAGCCTCTGGGCGATGAGTGGCTGGATGCTCTCTCCAGGGGTCCCCTTTCAGACGGAAGTCAGCAGAACCCCACGTGTAAGGTCTGGCCGGGCTGGGGAGTGTGTGTGTGCTGGTTGGCCAGCAGGGTGAATGTGGCTCTTCCAAAAGTCACCTGAGGGGACACAAGATTTAGTAACAAAATCGGAAAACAGCCCTTTGTTATTTCTGTTCAAGTGTCATTAAAGATTCTAAGATCTGAAAGTGTGTGGCTAGCGATTCTAGAGGTTGCCATCACCGCATAAGAGAAGGAAATATACATTTATTGAGTTCCTACCATGTGCCATGCGCTATGCTAGGGAGTTTAGTCATTTAATGGCCTCAGCAGCCCTGTGAAGTAGGAATGATTTCACCCACTTTACAGGGGAGGAATCTGAAGTACAGTGAAGTGAAAATGGGGCCAAGGTCAGGATGGAGGAAGCAGGATAATCTGAGCAGTACTGCATCTTCGCATCCCCCACAGCACCAGGCACAGTGCTCTGGACTCAGGAAGAGTTTAGCAAATGCCTGCCGAGAGTCGCGAAGGGAAGGATTCCTTTGCAAAAGGGCATTTGGAAACACGGGCAGGTGCCCAAGCGAGTGGGGCTCTGAAAGACCAGCTGGGTAGAGCAGCGGCTAGCAATTCATCAATTCGGAATTCACTGTCATCTGACCAGTGGCCTGCTGGCCTGCAGTCAGCCATGTACAGGGCTGACCTGATCAGTTTTGGCCCTTTTACTTTAGGAAAACCACCTTCCAAAGAGGAGCCGGCTGGGAACTACCCATTCATAGTCACTTCCGATGATGGACGGATGGTTCCTGTGGTCCAGGCCTATGCTTTTGGCAAATACTTAGGCTATTTGAAGGTTGAGTTTGATGCAAAAGGAAATGTCATCACTTCACATGGAAATCCCATTCTTCTCAACAGCAGCATTCCGGAAGGTATGTGAAATTCGGGGCAATGTTCCACTAATCCAAAAATTAGATGGCTGAATTTTTTCTCTTTTTTTTTTGTTAATATTTCAGGACAAGACTATGTACTTTTGAAGAATTGGGTTTCTCTGAGTTTATCATTTTTGTGGATAAAGAGATTTAAAACACACTCAAATGTCACAAATCCCCATTTGTTTCTTCAAACCCTTTTAGCATCAGACACTGTCACTGCCTCTTGTGCATTTCCAAGCTTCGCCTTGGCACGGGAAGGCCACTCTCAGCTCCTGTCCCGAGGAGAGCTGATGATTGACGCGAAGGAGTTCACATGGGGCAGAGTGGGGCTCCAACCCTGGCCCCCCCCCCCAGCAGCAGTGTGCCTGGGGCAAATTGCCCAGTCTCTGTGGGCTTCAGTTTCTTTGTTTATAAATGAGGGAATGTCTTTCTCCCTTCTTGGTCTGGGACGCAGAGTAAATATACCCTTCAGGTCATCCATTTTCATATAGTATACACAAACACATTCCTACATGTCTCCTCACCTGCCATTTACTGCTTAGGATGATCAGGTCAGGAAGGATGGACAGTGAGGGGCCCTGAAGGGTGATGGTCTCAACACAGACCTCTCAAGAGCCAGAGGGAGGGGCAGGGACCACACAGACAGCAGGACTTCAGCCGGCCCTTTGTACCTGCCCTTGGGCCATTTGTTCATGGCCCAGCACACCACCAATGCAATCCTGGGGGGCCAACAGGCACTCTACAGATGGGATGAGCTGATGCTCAGACACTCAGCGTGTCTTCAAATTAGGGTCCATTCTGGGTCTTAGTACCAGGAAACAGAATAGAGGCTCCTAAGGAAATTTCATAGTCAAAACCAAAATGTACAGAAATATGGTAAAGAAATGTATACTCACACAGGTAGGCTAAATGATGCTTGTTTCTTTCTTCAAAATTCAGGCCAGTGTGAGATGAGCATTAACAGCAAACTGATTTCTTTTGTTGTTACTTTGCTTTCTTCTAGATCCAAACATAAAAGCAGAAATTAACAAATGGCGGGTAAAATTAGATAATTATTCTTCCCAGGAACTGGGGAAAACAATTGTCTATCTGGATGGCTCCACTCAGTCATGCCGCTTTAAAGAATGCAACATGGGCAACCTGATTTGTGATGCTATGGTGAGTGGCTTGCAGGGATGCGGGGCCTGGGCCTCAGGTGTAGGAGAGAGAAGGAAAGAGGGAAGGAAATGCCGGGGGGACAACCTGATAGTTACAGAAAGGAGCATTTAGAAAGAAATTAGTGCCCAGACTAGAGCTTGGCATGGGGTCATACCGAGCACCTTGGGAAGGTACGTGAACTAGACCAGCTGACCATCACTCTGTTGATTTGCAAGAACTGAAGTCTTTGTTTTAAGGCATTCTCTTTTGAATGTCTAAATTTCGGGTGTTGCTTTCCCTGTAAGGTGATCTGAATACATAAATCTCTACTACTCTGAAGATGTAGACATACGGCATCTACCTGGACCTAACTTGGCTCCAGAGAATTA
Organism: Macrotus californicus; assembly: GCA_007922815.1. Lineage (NCBI taxonomy): Eukaryota > Metazoa > Chordata > Mammalia > Chiroptera > Phyllostomidae > Macrotus > Macrotus californicus. The sequence continues at coordinate 72,040 of VMDR010002665.1, forward strand.
GGCCCCGTATGACGAGAACCTCCTTCACAAGCAGAGAATGGCAACACACGTTTCTAGTGATGATAATAGTCCTGTGGCTGAGCAGCATCAGCCATGAAAAGCACCCCTCCGGCCCCCCACCGTCTGTGGGGAGGATGGGGTGGCAGCCCTCTGGGGGCTCTGCTGAGCCAAGCCTCCCAGGTCAGACTGAAAGCCACACCCAAGGGGTCGTTTCTTGGTCTGTGCTCTGCACGGTGTGGGGGACATAGCCACCCACCTTCAATAAGTGTCTGCCAAGTGAAAAATGACAATATTCACGCTTTCCCAGGTAAGACCGTTGCTGCAAGAGAAGGAGCTGTAGACACCAGTATGTGTGGATGTTTAGAGAAAGGTCCCGGAGGAAACCCCCAGGCCAAGGAGTGCTTACCTCTCTGTTAATAGACTGGGGCGAGTGTAAGAAAACGTTTGGTTTTGCACTGTTTTTTTTTTCAAATGAGAATGTATTCATTTTATTTCTTGTAACTAAACATACAGTTTGTAAAACAGAAGTAAGAATGCAGCTGGTTCTCCCCAGTTTCTTTCAGGAGGCCATTTCTGTGCCTTCAAAATCACCTGTTGGTGAACTGCTTGGGAGCCCAGACACGAGGCCAGGGATCGTTTGTTTGTTTGTTTGTTTGTTTTTATTTTTATAGAGAGAGGGAGGCAGGGAGAAAGAGAGGGAGAGAAACATCGATGTGCAAGAGAGACATTGATCGGTTGCCTCTCGCCACGTGCCCCGAACAGGGATAGAAACCCACAACCCAGGCATGTGCCCTGACTGGGAGTCAAACTGGAGACCCTTTGCTTTGCAGGACGATGTCCAACCAAGTGAGCCAGACTGGTTAGGGCAAGGCCAAGCTCCTTGTTGGCCTGAGGCCTGGAGTTGAAAGGCTTTCAGGTCCTGTCTTTAGGAGCAAGTGCAGGGCCTGCTCTGAAGGAGCAGGCCAGTCTGCATGAGGCCCCATCCTGACACCAGAAGAGCCACTTTTGCTGAGGCCCACTGAGATCACAGGCGTCTCAGGAGAGGGGGCTCAGAGCATGGAACAGGTCACAGTATCTTATTTCTGCTTTTCAGAGCATAAAACTAGTTCTAATTATACTTGAAAAATCTCTGGGAACACAGGAGCAGGGGAAAGCAGCTTTATTTCCTCCATAGAGCCAACCAAATTCCTGGAACTGATCCTAAGGATAAAGACTCAGAATAAGTAACGTAAATTCATGTTACTGTTGCAGATTAACAACAACCTTAGACACTTGGATGATAAGTCCTGGAACCACGTGTCCATGTGCATTTTTAACGGTGGAGGCATTCGGTCTCCCATCGACGAGCGGAACAACGGTATGCTCCCCAGGCTCCCGGTCCTCAGCTCAGTGTCCTCTCTCTGACCATGCACACGGGCAGCCTCAGCTGACCTCTGCTGCCAGCTGTGCACGACAGTGTCAGTCCCTGCAGTTTGAGTTAGCCACCACTCAAGGCAGCGCCTTGCCCAAAGGGCACACACACACTAGTGGGTTCTCCTGTGTGTCTGCACACAGCAGCAGCAGGCTAAGGTCGGTGCAACCCAAGTTTGGTCTAAACTTCTGACTCACAAAGTTAAATAGGAATTGTTGCTGATTTATGCAAAACCTTGACAGCCTCCACCCTGATTTCCGGAAAGGCAAAATTGTTTTCTGTACTGGAAAGCATACCACTGGATTAAATCCTTTTAGTGCATTTACAGATATCCAGGGTTATGTTATATGATGAAATAAACCAACTAGACAGATACTTGTGATGTTCTTGCTGCCTTCTCTGGTACACTGTCAAAACCAGCCAGTCTGGGTGGGAGCCCCACACTCACCTCATTGTTTCGGTCAGGGACGGGGGCAGGGAGATACTGCTTGTCTGGAAGGCCTGAGCAATGCTTAGCACCCGCTGAAGATCCTGCCCCATGCCAGGAGATCCAGGGCAGGGCACAGGTGACTTTGGAGCCACAGCCATTTATAAGCCCCGCCTGTCTTGCTCAGTAGTGGAGAACACGAGGGAAGGCCTCTTGGAATCTGTTCCCTCCCAAAGTGCTGGGAGGCAATTAGACACAGCTGATGCTGATCTAATAGCCTCCCAAGGGCCCCATGACCCCCTCATTTCCTCCCCCAGTCCTAAAGAAAACTGGTTTGGGCGTCAGCTTGTTCTCAAGATATTTTCCTTCTTGCCTCGCCTGTGACTACCCTCAGGCACGATTACATGGGAGAGCCTGGCTGCTGTGTTACCCTTTGGAGGCACCTTTGACCTGGTCCAACTGAAAGGCTCCACTCTGAAGAAGGCCTTTGAGCACAGTGTGCACCGCTATGGCCAGTCCACTGGAGAGTTCCTGCAGGTGGGCGGTAAGTCACCCTCCCAGGTGAGGTGGGATTCCCGGAGAGATAACCCAGCTCCCTGTGGCCAAGCTTGCTCATGGTTTCCACAAGCCAACATCAGTGCATAGTCTTTCAATGGCCGTGGACTCCCAGACCACTGAGATTAGGTCACCTGTCAAAGCCCCAAGTGCCTGGCAACGAGCAGTATTCGCCGAGTCTGATTTGGACATCAGAGGGGCCCTCTCAACTCTAAGCAGGTCAGCTGCATTGAAATCATTTCTATTAAAATCTTAGTTGTTTAAGCATTCAATACTCTTTGTGAAAAGAAAAATCCCTCCTGTGTTCTAGTCATAATCGTCTGGAACCATGCTGAAGTTCAAAGGCAGGCGTGCCATGCCCATCAGCTGTTAACAAGCATGATTTCTGGGAGGGGCAGCCTGCTGCGTAGACACAGCTGGTCAATGAAGCAAAGGGGCTCAAATCGGGCAGAGCAGGGCCGCAGCCCTGGCCTCACCCCCAGGGCAGTTCTGACTCCACCGTGGCCTGGGGCAAGTCTTCACCATCTCTGAATGCAGAGGAAACGGGCCCTGCTCACCTCTCGGATTGCAGTGAGCAGTGAATGAAAAGAAATGCTTCCCAAATTGCCAAGGACTGCTGAAGCGCTTTTGTCAGTAATTCCACAGTCCAATGAATTAACCTTTAAATTAATGTTCCTATTTGACTCCAAAACCATATCATGCCCTCAGTTCTTTGACTGCAGATGGTGGGCCCCCCACTCAGTGGGTGTGATGGCTTTGTGGGGTTCTCCCTCTGCAGAAGTCTGTTGGGACTGAGGGGCTGCAGAAGGTGGTGGGGCTCAGGCCTGCTGTGGAGCAACACAGACATTCTGCGTTTTTCCAGGAGAGAGTGGAGGGAACAACCAGGCTTTGATGCTCCAGTGTTGTGCTGGGCAGTTGTATGTTTTGTGGAAGTCGCCCAAGTCCAAATTATTACCATTTTGTAGTCTTCAAAATTGTAGCAAATATTTGCCACCTCTCATCTATGTCTTAGTTTTCAAAGCTGCTGAATGGAGCTGCTGGACCAATTCACTCAGGATTTTAAAAAGATGTGGTTTCTCCCCAGAGTTGCTCCTTGCCCATTCCGGGCTAGACCCCATTTTCCTGGGTTTTCAGACCTCCCAGGAGGACTCAATCTAACCAAGAAAGGGAAGCTGCAATGTCACCTCAACTCTCTTGCTGAAATTCCACTCAAATTCAAATTAAATGAAAACTAAGCCCAGTGCCCCAATTTTAGGTTTTGGCCAAAATCTCTCTCTTAGAAAAATAGAAATTTCCATTTGGATCCAGGGAAAACATACAGACTCATTTCTTTCCTAGGAATTCACGTGGTGTATGACCTTTCCCGGAGCCCTGGGGACAGGGTGGTCAAATTAGAAGGTCTTTGCACCCGGTGTCGAGTGCCCACTTACGAGCCTCTCAGAATGGACGACGTATATAATGTGGTCCTCCCGAACTTCCTTGCCAAAGGTGGAGATGGATACCAGATGATAAAAGAAGAGGTGTTACAACATAACTCAGGTAAGCACAAGTGCCTGTTCCTCCCCATGTCCCAAAGGTACTCAGGAGCAACAGTGCTGGTCCAAAAAGGGAAGCTGCTCGTGACACCAGGATGGTGAAGGCAGAATCCAGATCCTGCCCCATGCGCCAACTCCCTCCTGTCTGTGGGAACATGTGCCTCGTCCCTTCCCAACACACACGCCCATCCATCCAAGCCCAGGGAAAACACATTTTTAAATCAAAAGTGTTTTAAAACTCTTTTATGTACATCTGAACAGCAGTTTGAATTGTGAAAAATGAGTTTTGCACTTACAGAAAAAAATATAACCCTAGATCTTTAGGTTGAATGTGGAAAATCATCGAAGTAAATCATCTCAACTTAAAGAAGTATTTAGTGTGAATGGGTCAAGGGGTGCATGGGACACAACACCACCCGTTCAGCACAGCGCGTTGGTGGAGCAAGTTACGGGAACCACACTTGACCCGGCAATATTTTGTCAGCAGTGAGGGTCATTAGACCCTGACCTTTTAAAAATCTATCAGAATCACATCATGTGCTTCAAGTCCACTGAGAGAATATACCACCCCTTCCACTTCTCCAGGGCAGAAGACATGCACGAGTGTCTCTGAGTCTTTGGGATGGAGCTTAGCTGGCTTCCTCCTCAGCCCTACTGTGGTAGACCTACCGTTCTAGCGGCTTATCCAAGAAGGGTGGAGAGCAGAGTCGGGGCAAAGCGGGCAGCCCTTCCCGGGGGAAAGGTACTAGCTACTTCTGTTCATTCCCTGATAGATGTAAATCAAGCTTAACAAGGTGTAGTCTGAAGTCCCAGGGCCATCAGCTCCCCTGAGACAAGAGGGTGACAGCTGTGCAGCACCCGAGCCCAGGCTGCTGGCTGTGGCTGGAGGCTCGGGAAGCCTCGGCCCTCAGGTTTCTCAACCCTGGCCACACATTAGAATCACTAGGGGAGCATTTTAAATTAAATACCAACACCTTGGCCCCAACTTTTAAGTGATTCTAATTAATTGGGCTGGGAGAAAAGTCTCTTTCAGTGATTTTCATGTATACCCAGAGGTGAGAACAGAGAGGAGTTCTTTTTTAAGTATTAGAGTCATTTTTTATTGAGATTTTATTGACATAACATTAGTTGCAGGTGTACAACACAATTATTTGATCTTGTACACAAAGTATATACTTTGTGAAATCACCACCTTAAGTCCAGTTAACACCCATCACCATACATAGTTACAAAATATTTTTCTTATGAGATTTTACAATCTACTCTCATAGCAACTTTCAATATACAATGCGCTATTAACTATAGTCACCATACTGTACCTTCCATTCCCAAGACTCATTTTGTAACTGGACGTTTGTACCTTTTGATCCCCTTAACCTATTCCTCCCACTCCTCACCCCCTGCCTCTGGTAACCTCGTCTGTTCACAGTATCTGTTAGGTTGGTTTTGTGGTTGAATCCCACATATAAGTGAAATCATATGGTATTTGTCTTTTTTGGCTCATTTCACTTAGCATAAGGCACTCAAGATTCATCCATGTTGCCCCAAATGGCAAGATTTGTTTTTTATAGTTGAATAGTGTGTAAACACAGAGTAGGGCAAAAGGAGGTTTACAGTTGTATGCTTTGAAACAGTTTATTCTTGTATTATTACTTATTATTGCATCATTTTCCATACAAACTGCAAACCTATCTTTGCCCCACCCTGTGAGTGTATGTGAACATGTTACATACATGTCACAATTTCTCTACCCATTTATCCATTGATACTTAGATTGCTTCTTGGCTACTGAAAATAATGTTGCATTGTGCATGGGAAGGGGGAAGTGCATATTTTTTTAATTAGTGTTTTCATTTTCTTTGGATAAATACTTGGAACTAGAATTGGCGGGTCACAAGGCAGTTCCATTTTTTAATTTTTTGAGGAACCTCCATAAGGTTTCCATAGTGGCTTGCCAATTTACATTCCCACCAACAATGCAAAAAGCTTCTCTTTTTCACGTCTGCACCAACACTTATTTCTTCTCTTTTTGACGATGGCCATTCTAACAGGTGTCAGGTGATCCCTCATTGTGGTTTTGGGTATTTCCATGATGATTAGTGATACTGAGCACCTTTCCTTGTACCTGTTGGCCATCTGTATGTCTTCTTTGGAAAAATGTCTATTCAAATCTTCTGCCCAATTTTAGTCAAATTTTTTTTTTACTGAGTTGTATTAGTTCTCTATATATTTTTAATATTAACCCCTTATGAGATCTACAATTTATAGAGTGATGTTTTTAAAATTTTGTCAGGTTCCTGTGTGTTTGTTGTAGTTATAGGCAATTAGTATTTCTCAGCTTTCCTCTTTTGGAAATGAAGTCTCCATTGCCTCTCCAGCGATTCTGTGAAAATGATTCTGGAGCAGGCAAGCAAAAGGAAGCTGCTTGTATTTAAAAGGAAGTCTCAACTATTTTCTCTTGACCCAGTTCCCTAAGGCCCTTGTTCTGGAGTGGTCTCACGGCAGTTATGCCAACAACCTCTTTCTTGAGTCATCTGAGCTGACTGTGCCCCGTTACCCAGTAGTGACCAAGGGGCACATTTACACCTGGTACACAAGTGACCAAAATCTGCACTGCGATCAGGGTTTCTTTTCTGTGACACTGTCTCTGCAGATGAAAGGATTATCTTCCCAACTGTAATTAGAAAGGTCTTCATAGAAATACACTGGTTTTCCCCAATCTGACTGTGAATTGACACCTCCTCTATAATTAAAATAATGTCTGTATTTTTCTAGGTGACCAAGATATCAACGTGGTTTCTCAATACATCTCAAAAATGAAAGTAGTTTATCCAGGAGTTGAAGGTCGGATCACCTTTTCTGCAGGAAGTCGTTACCATGGAAACTTTCCTCTAATATTTCTCTCAATTTTGGCAATCATCATTGTTTTATACCAATAATTACAAACTCTCTCATGCCAGTACTGTGTGAAACTGCATTTTTCCTCAAATGAGATTCAAGCCTACCTTTTAGGAACCGCCTTTGTGAAGGCACAGAACATCTTCAGAGGCTCCTAGAAGCCGAGCTTAGATCTTTTTTTTTAACTTTTTTAAAAACATTTTTAAAGGTTTTATTTATTTATTTTTACAGAGAGGGGAAGGGATGGAGAGAGGGAGACCAGCAATGTGTGGTTGCCTCTCCTGCGCCCCCTACTGGGAACCTGGCCACAACCCAGGCATGTGCCCTGACTGGGAATCTAACCGTCAACCCTTTGGTTCGCCGGCTGGCAGTCAATCCACTGAGATACACCAGCCAGGGCAGCTGAGCTTGTATCTTAAATGAAGACACTGACATCATCAATCAGGAAGGACAGTTTAGTGAACACACAGGAAAAGAATTTAAAATGAGCCCTATGAAGAAAGCCAACCATCTTTAGTTTACATATGCAAATTTTAAACTCTTTAGAATGATACTTAATTGCCTCCTCTCTTCATAATTATTACTACCCCCAATCTTATGGATGAAAAATCTTTACTTAATCCCTGGTCTCTGCCTTTTTTTTCCTTTTTAGCTCTTGTTGTTATAGCAAGTTTAATGGACTAAACACAAGGTTGTATTCTCTCTTGTGCCACCTGTGTGCTTTTCATGAGTCAAGGAACAAATGATGCAGCAGATAATGGGACAGGCCAAGTCAAGGGGCAGGGTGAAAGGGAGAGGACAGGGCACCCAGGACCAACTTTCAGTACAGAACAGAAAAAGCTAAAGGACATTTAGATTTGTTAAACAGATATTTGCTAAGGAGCAGCAGCATAGTGCCTGACACATGGTCTTGTTAATAATTTTACGAGTCCGTCAGTTCCGCCTCTGTGTGCTTTCCTCCCTCCGTAACTTTAAGAGAACCATCTAAGACCAGCTGTAACTCTACACCTGCACCCGTCCCTCCCCAGCAGGTGCCAGCTCCGCACCTGTTCTAGCTGCACCACAAACACACACCTGCTTCCTCCCCCAGTTATGGAAAACAGAGGGGAGGCGAGGGTTGGTTTTTAAAAACAGAATACAACAGAAGTTTAAAGTCAGCTCTGCCTCCAAATCTGAACAATCACTCTTAAGCAATTCTCAAGTCTAGATATAAGAACTCCTGCCTGGGAGTGAGCCGCTGTGAGTGGGGTCATCGGCAAATACCCAGACTGATGAGGTGGTGCACTCCCAAAGAACAAAGTACTTGCTTAAGGTGGTAGTGGGAGCATGTGAACCTGCTCAGCATTGCATAAGTGAGAAATGGAAACCTTCACCTTAAAAAATAGTAAGCACTCCCAACCCTCACCCCCCAAAAAGAACACCTACAGTGACCACAAAATAAAAAACCAAACAGAAACTGGTGTGGACAATAAGGGAGTATGGAAAGAGTTTCTGGGGTGCTAGAATATCCTGTCTATGTCTGGTCATTGGTCACCCAGGCTCGTTAAGTGTGTGAAACCCACTGTTTATGATATAGACACATTTCCAAATATATTTATACATAATAAAAAGTTGGAATAAAAAACAGTAAAGGGGTTTGGAGAGGGGACATGTTTGTTTCTTAATGTTTACAAATATTAAGTACTCTGATACAGAAGATATAGTTTTTAGTCTCATAACCTCTGTATAAAGGTTGTTGCAGCAATAATATCCTCAGTTCTATGTATATACACATTAGCTATAAATAAACTAATGTCAAGATTGTAAGAAAAATTAGAGGTGCATTTGGGGAATATTTTTTATGCTTGGCCTAGTAAAATAGGATAAATCCCAATGGAGCACAAACTTTAAAGAACATTTTTCTAAGTTTTGTAAATATGTGTATGCAGGTATTGTGCCGTGGTGTAAGAAATGACCTCAACCACTTTGCAACTGTAGATTCCAAACGATGAAACTGAGACATGCTCTTTGTCTTGGGCAGTTATTTCTTCTCTCAAGTGAGCACCTTATATAACGCGAGACAATATGACTGACAGAAACTCTGACAGTTTATCACTGATATCATTTCCTTTGATCAGAGGCTGCTTCCTGTCTGATAACACTCCCTATTCCCCGTCTCACCGAAAAAATGAAAAGAAAAATGCATGTAATTTTTATGTAGAAGAGTAAATACAGAATATTTTAAGTAAGACCACTACATTTTCTGGCACTTCATATACAGAATCAAATGCAGGAACTGTTTTGAAGCCTGTAATGGTTTCCTAAAAATTGAAAATGTCCAAGCTAGGATTGAGGATTTTAATTAATTTATCTGAACTGGTTGTGCATCTAAGAATCTTCAAGCATACAGGTGACACAACAGACTTTGACCAATCAGACACACATTACATCAATTTGGTGGCACTGCCACCTTCAGCATTTTATAACATTTCTTCTAAGAAACACAGCTTATGCTGCTAATAGCTAGCTGTCCACTAGAAAAAGTTGCTCCCTCGGAAGTACATAGTCTCATGGATGTATGGCTAGATTTGCCAAAATTAGGAAAGGTCACTGGTTCATTTCATGGGGCTATTGTCACAAAGTGCCACAACTGGGTAGCTTATAACACAATTTGTCATCTCACAGTTCAGGAGGTTTGAAGTCTGAGATCAAACTGGTAGGTGGATCCCTTCTAAGGGCTTTAGAATCTGTTGCAGCCCTCTCTCCGAGCTTCTAGTAGACTCAGGAATTCCTTGCCTTATAGATAGTATTCTCCCCATGTTTCTACACTTCCTTTTCTCTCTGTGCATGTCTGATTCTGTGTCTAAATTTCTTCTTTCTATAAGAACATAGGACTTCCAGCCAAGATGGAGGCATAGGTAGATACACTTTGCCTCCTCACACAACTAAAAGGACAACAAAAAATTTAAAAACAAAAAATAACCAGAATTGCCAGAAAATCAAACTGCATGGAAGTCTGACAACCAAGGAGTTAAAGAAGAAACATTCATTCAGACTTGTAGGAGGGGTGGAGACGGACAGCCAGAGCAGAGAGGACACACAGCAAGGTGGTGGCTGGCAGAGCCGGTGGTCCCACATTAGCGTGCAGATAAACCGGGAGGAACAACTGAGCAACAAGAGAAAAGGATACAGTCACCTACAAAGGAGTTCCCATAAGACTATCAGCTGATTTTCAAAAGAAACCTTGCAGGCAAGAAGAGGCTGGCAAGAAGTATTCCAAGTCATGAAAGGCAAGGACCTACATCCAAGAATACTCTATCCAGCAAAGTTGTCATGTAGAATGGAAGGGCAGATAAAGTGCTTTCCAGATAAGGTCAAGTTAAAGGAGTTCACCATCACCAAGCCCTTATTATATGCAATATTAAAGGGACTTATCTAAGAAAAAGATGATCAAAATATGAACAGTAAATTGACAGCAAACTCACAACTATGAACAACTGCACCTAAAACAAAAGAAAAAACTAAGCAAACAACTAGAACAGGAACAGAATCACAGAAATGGAGATCACATGGAGGGTTAGCAGGGAGGGGGAAGGGGGAGGATGGGAGAAAAAGTACAGGGAATAAGAAGCATAAATTGTAGGTACAAAATAGAGAGGGGGAGGTTAAGAACAGTATAGGAAATGGAGAAGCCAAAGAACTTATATATATGACCCATGGACATGAACTAAGGAGGGGAATGCAGGTGGGAGTGGGAGTGCAGGCCACAGGGGAATAAAGAGAAGAAAAAAATGGTACTACTGTAATAGCATAATCGATAAAATATACTTAAAAAATAAGAACACAGTCATACTGGATTAGGCCCACTCTAATGACTTTATTTGAATCATCTGCACAAAACCTATTTCCAGGTAAGTTCACATTCACAGGCACTGGGTTTATGACTGAAGTCCTGCCACAGTGATGCAGGAATTCTGGGGAATCCAGGGACCCAAGCGTCCACAACCTCACTGTGGGTTCTTCACATCACACAGGAAAGAATTCAAATGCAAGCCAGCGCAGAGTTTAAAGTAAAAATGAGTTCATTAGTGAAGTAGTGAGATAGGGGGTTGCCCCCTTTACCAGGATTTATTGTGGTATTTACATTTTATTCACTGTACCAAAGTACTACTCATCCCCTTCAAAACTAACCAGGAGACACAAGTGCACTCGATACCACAGCTGAGACAACTGCTAACCTCCACTAGATACCAGTCATAAGCTTAATGCCAGAGGTACTGAACGGGAAGTAAAATGTGTAACTATTAGAAATATTAGTGAATTATAAAAATTTGAGGACTTGGTGCAACTCAATAGCCTGCAATGCTTTAGTAATGCCAATTCTCTATCCCCCTGGTACTCAGGCTCACCTGCCACCCTATTAAGTGCATCTCTTATGCACTTCTTTTAATTTAGTATTTCAGCTACATTCCGTATAACTTTTCTTGGTTTTGTGGTTATTTGAAAAAAAAAAATCAACATTAGTCTTTGTGCTCCCAAGTAACTTCTCAGTGGTCATACCTCTACAATAGCCCCTTCCCTTTCTCTCCAACTTCTCTCTCTGCTTCTTCCTCCTGAAATACCTATTCATCTGATTCAGAAATCTCGGGTATCCTCAGGTTAGATGACATGACCACCTTACCTGCAGCACTGGTTCAGGAGCATGGATGTCTTCAGTACTTCTTTTCTCTGGCAACAGTCATGAAGAAGGTGAGGGACCTAGACCACAGGCCACATCCCTGCCTCTTAACACCCTTCATGTATATTCCACCTCAACTGACCTCAACACCCCTCACAAATGAGTCTCTTTGTATTGATCACCTTCTTAGTTGCAGAAGGTGCTAGGCTATAGACAGGTGATACAGGGATGAGTAGGACACACCCTGCAGTTACAGACTGTCCGCAGCTGAGTGGAAGACACAGATAATTAATACCTAAAAGCAGATTTCCATGCTTGCATGTCTATCCAACATCTCTTCCCACTCCTGGGGATAGCCCCCACTTTGGGGGAGACACTACACCTCCCCTACCCCAGGTAGCTGTGGTGAAACAGTTGATTAAAAGACCAATCTCCTAGCCCTTGGTGAAAGTGTACGACCGAGACCTCATATTACAGTGTCTGATTGTCTTGGTCTGAGTTACGGCCCAAGGACAGGCATTAGTCTATTTTCAACATTCTCTATACAGCAACCACTGTGATTCTACAGCAGTGTAAGATCAGGTTGCTCACCTGCTCAAAATCTTTCCATCACACTCTAGTAAGAGTATCGCATGGCCCTCTGTGACCCGGTTTCCCATCACTCCTCCGACACTACCTCACCTCACTCACCATGTGTAGCCACGCTGACCTCCTTGCTATTCTTCCCATAAAACAGGCACATTCCAATTCAAACTTTTGCACTTGCTGTTTCTTTACTTGGAACATGGGTCCCTAAATATCTGCATGACCTGATTGCTCGCCTCCTTCATGTCTTTTCTTCAATGTCCCATACTACACTATTTAAAACTGCAACCCTCTATCCATACCACTATTTTTTTGTTTCTTTTTCTCTGAGTACTTATTACTTTCTAACATACTATACTATTTATTTACTTATTTTGTTTATTGCATCTCCCTCAGTTTGAATGTAGGCTTATAAATGCACAAATATATCCGTACCATCAAAAAGTGGCACGCAGTAAGTGCTCAATACACATTTGTTGAATGAACTGTGCATAATTACCTCTTGTATCTCTCTGCTGCCATCCTCACTCAGATGAAAAGCCACATCGTCCTTTTTACTACACCATCACTCTCACAGACACTAAAACAATTTCTCTACCTAAAAAACCTCCCCTTTTCATTGTGCACAGCAGTTTGATTCTCCTTTACTCCATCCTTCTAAAATCAAAAGATCAATCAACTCTTCCCCAAGAAGGATGGCTGCCTTTCTCCAAAGATTAAATTGTGTAGCCTCCTTATCCTTCTCCCTAACATGAAGGTGATTAGTTTCTCTAACAGTATCCCCTTTCCCTCCCCTCTTTTGATCTACATCAGGAATTAGCAAATCACACAGCCTGAGGGCCAAACCCTGCCTACCACTGCTTTATGTAAATTAAGTTTTGTTGGAATACAGACACATCCATTACCTGAAGTGAAACAATACTTGAATATAATTTTATAGAAAAAAATGATAAATATCAAATTAACAAAAAATAGAAAAATAAAAAAGTATTTCTCATTGGATTCAACAATCTTCTAGGGACCTGTAGGCCACAGGTTAGAGATTTCTCCTCTGTGTCCCCAGCACTGTTAAAGCTATTCCTGGACACACAGAAAAGCACATCCACTGGAAGGAAGCCCAGCACAGTGGATGAGCAAGACCCCTCCATTTGCTCATTCGTTTAGTCATCTTTATTCTAGTGTTGACTGTATTTGAAATTACAACTTGCATAGATAGCATTACACAGTCTGTTAAAAAGAGTGGCAAAATAGACTTCTGTTTATATTCTATTGTAAAATCTAATGGTTTTTAATAAGTCAATAAATGATCATTTAAGTGCTTGCTTTCAATCATTTCTCAGAATCTTCTTATAACTAAATGATTATATTTATAACACAAGCTTATGTCCTTCATATATTTCAAAGTGTTTTCCATATATTTAATTTCATTTTATCTCCCCAACTAGGAACACTGATAGTTGTTTCTATAAATGCATTTGTGAAACAAAATGTGAAAGCTCCTGCAGTAGAGGGCAGTTTATATATATAAAGATGAACAGAAAGGAAGATGCAAAGTAAAATTTGTGAAATACACAAAGGGAATGTACTTTTTAAAGGGATCCAGAAAGCAACTACTTCTGCAAATAAAATCTCCTTTCATGAGGAAACACTGACAAGAACATGAAGACTAGAGAGACAGATCTAAGGTTCCGTTTTAACCTCACCACTCTCTCTGGCTCTAGTACCCTCTCCTATGTAACAGGAATAAGACCATCTCACAGTGACTGTGACGGACAATATAACGTGACCATGTAATATACAAAATGCCTAGCCACCAGATACTGTGCCTATTTCTTTTCCTTTTATAATGTGAGTGATTAGCATGTGAATATCAGCATGACCAAACTGCTTGTATCTAGAAGCTTCTGGAGTATAGTTACATATATTCAGTGAAATGTAGTTGCAACCACACGATCACAAATACCTGTAAGCACTCAGTTTTCATACCAAAAAG